>BGZK01001408.1:0-157917 GCA_005406025.1 Eumeta japonica
TGTGTTAATTTGACACGAAGCGTGTGTAGAAATTGAATCTAGTTATTTGACAGGTAGGATAATTAAAAAATGAATACTTGCTTAAATGTTCGATATCTCTCAATCTTAAATCAATGTTCAATTCTTTGGATGAAGATTTGTAGTGGAAGAACTGATTCGAAGTTCAACGGTGCGTTGCTTGTTGCATGTTACTACTCGTCGCAGGCAAGCGTCTAATTATGAATTTCTACGAAATGACATCGTATACAGTATAATTTTTAAATTATTTAACTCTTATTAGAGATTGCAGTGCCCTTGTCAATCTTTTACTCCCACCATGTATACCTACTCATAACCACCCCATTTATATCAAATACAGCATTTTGATTCTCAACTGTCTTAAACTACGTTTAGGTTTACAAAATAATGAATTGTTTTTGGATACGTTTAGTACAATAATGTTATCGTTGTTTATTTAGAAACGTGCCTTAAGTCTTAATTTACGTATTATTAAGTTAATTTTTGTCAAAGGCTGCAAGTAGGATTAAATTAATGGGTAATATTATAACTGTGCGTCACAAGCGTTTAAGTGGCCTTTATTATATTTAACTACTTTGAACATTAAGCTGAATTGAACGTAAAATAAACAATAACGGACTCAGGATTGAACCCTGGTGGACTCCCTCTGTTGGTTTTTTTATTTTACTATATTTTCTGTTACCTAAAAAATCGGCTGTGTTTACATACCTATTGTTTTCGGCCAGTCATAAATGACTGAAACCACCTGATAGCTGTATCTGACATTCAGTAATACTGTAGGTTTAACAGCACTAGCTCAATAATTTGTCAGTAATAATAGAAGTTTCTTGGTGATCTATTTTGGGACCATTTCATTTTTTGGTTAACATTGAATTGATCATGCTTTTATTGTTTGTGGTAGATATTTCTTCGCTTTTTGTTATAACCGGAAAAAATAATTGTTATTAAAGTAAGCAGTGTTCGTGATCAAATAACAAATTGATTTGCTGAAAATAATTTGTAACTCTTGCGTTGAGTTACGAAATAAGCGTAACTTAAAGCAAGAGTTTCAACGCTTACGGTCACATTCAACATTCGACACACGATGAAGAGACTACTATTGAGGTACGTGAATCCTGTTTTACTGCCAAGGATGTAACTAAACGGTAAAAAGCCTGTCCTCAAACAAATACCCGCACAAGATCGGAAAATATTATCAGAAAATCATCCAGCTGTAACACGTGCAGCTAAAAATGGTCAAACAGAGTATGATGAATGTTGGAACCTTATCATTACAGATTCCTTGTTGAATAACATACTTATCTATACAAATAATGTGATGCACAATAAGAGGATTTTGTATCACGTTGACTAAAAACTATATCATATGAAAGGCATTACTTTAGAAGAGTTGAAGTCTTTTTTGGGACTTCTTTATTTAGCAGGTTTGAATTGCTCTAGAAATCAGGCTCTCAATTATATGTGGCGTAGTTAGCTGGCTGGCATAGACATTTTTAGATCTACAATATCTTTACAGTGGTTCTATTTTCTGCATAATTATCTCGGATTCGACTATAGACACCTGAGAAGAGGAAAAAAAAAATCGATAACCTAGCTCTAATACGAGAAATATTTGATACTTTTGTTGATGATTGCTCGAAGTATTATGTAGCGTCAGAATGTTTGACAATTGAGGAAATGCGTCTATCGTTTCAAAGAGGATTTGCCTTTCGTGTATACATTCCAAGCAAGTCAGCAAAGTATGGAGTTAAAGTATACGCTACTGTTAATGCAAAAAAAATCTACATTCTGAAATTGAAAGTTTATGCTAGAAAACAACCCAATGGACCATCCCTACTCCGTAACAAAGCTTCTGACGTTGTCGACCGTTTAGTGAAACCTATATCAAAGACTGGTCGAAACGTAGCATTTGACAGCTGGTTAACTAGCTATCCACTTATGACGCGTTTACTCAGAGAACACAAATTGACCTCTGTAGGCAGGTACAGTTCGGAAAAATAATCCACAAGTATTCGAAGTCTTCACAAAAGTCACGCAAGTCATCAGTTCACAATTAGGATTTCAAAGGGATGTTAGACATTGGTGTCATATGTGCCAATAAAAAGCGGTGATTCTCATGTCGACATCGCATCATAATAATACAATCGATGATAGTACAGGTGAAAAACGAAAACCCAAAATAGTCACCTTCTATAACAAAAGCTGGCGTGAGTGTAGCTGATGAGTTGAGTGCAAAATATAACGTTTCACGCAATAATAAACGTGGCCTATGATAATATTCTGTGGCTTAATCAATATGGCAGCGATAAATGCAGTTGTAATTTATCTTGAAAATCACAAACCTAAAACAAAACGACGTTGATTTCATTCCTAAATTAGGTTTGTCTTTGACAGCAAACAGCCTCCGATAAAGATAGAGCAATGATCGCCTTCCTAAGGAAACGTGAAAAAAAAAATAGCTCTGCATTTGAAAAAACCATCATTAATGTGCCCTCCCAATAAAGTGGGAAAGTATGTCAGATATGGGACTGCCCTACCAAAACAGAAGAATAAAGCATTCTTGCATCACACACGAAAAGCCAATATGTATGGAGCATGTTTGTTTTGTTTGCGAAACCTGCTCTCAAAAAGAGTAATTTTAATAGAAAATAGAGTAAAGAAGATATCCAATTCGGCATTGATTTTGTACTATGTCAATTAAATTTATATAAAATAGATTTATTTTTTAATTTTTTGTTTTTGGATGATCTCAACTTCCAAAATTTTAGATATTAAGTCATAGTTTCTAAATATTGTTGATTTATGTGTAAAAAAATACTACTATGTTTTTTATAGAAATATAATTACTCTTGTATCTAGAACTGGGTTATTTTAACATATTGCCTTATTTCCCTGATGTTAATTATTATATTACAGTAATAAGTGTTAGATATTCTAAGGTCATTTCAATTATCAAAATCGACAATTCTATAGTAGAGTATATCATACCCACCCAGGGCCGTAGCTAGGGTCGAATTTGAGGTAGGGCAGCATTAGTTACAGGTAGGGCGGAAGTAAAAAAATTATCATAATTGATCTGCCGTCGAAACACGGGCTCCTAAATCAATCACCATGTATATCACCATCATGTGAATAGTTATTCGTAGACAAATAATTACTGTGACAGTGCATGAGCATGGATCTAAGAACTATTAAATCCTCAATGATGAAGAACAAGTGAATAAGATGGTTGAACTTCCAGATTTGGATGTAGAGATCCACGTCTGAGTGAGAGTGAGGTAATAATTAATTATTGGGTGGGGTGATACGAGTAAATAGAAACGACCAAAAATACCATTAAGATCACATTGTTTTGCGTACTTATTATAATAATTAACTAACATAATAATAAAAAACATTTAAAACAGCTGAATTCTACGATTCGCCATGTTATTAAAAATGCGAAGAACTTCGTTCAGATCAACTGATTTTGTTCTTTTTTTTTCAAAGGCCAGAAATACCATACCAGCCATTCTCTCGTGACCCATTGACAGCCTTTGAGGCCTATTGATTGCAGTTAAAGTTGAAAACGTAGATTCACACACTGCAGTGCTACATCCTATGGTCGCCACAGACGCAAAAAGTTCATATGTATCTTTGAACGCCTCTCGTTGCCTGTACAAAACTTGCAATGTATTTTCCATTATATCCTCGTTACGACTCAAGTAAGCTTTAACCACACTAGCCTCTTCTCTTGATGGAATTTTCAGACCTGAAAAATTAGTTAAAATTGTAAATTGAACATGACAATTTTTTGAATTATTTTTTAAACTTACCCAAATTTTTCAGTGGAACCATTTTATCTACATCCAACTCATCAAGACTTGCAATCGAATTAATTAAATCATCGTTGTCCGAAAACCTTCTTTGTAATTCAGCAATTAAAATGTCCAACGTTTCGAAATACTCAGACTTAAATGGCTCGTCGTTCTCATCTATATTTTGTCTGGCGGAGGAACAGGGGTGTACGTCAAATAGTCATCCATCCGATTTGGTTTTACTTGCCTCTTCGAGGTCTGTGTCCTATTTTCAGATTCGCCGCAGTCATTGCTTGTTAAAGACTTAGCTTCTTCCAGAATTTGATTATACATTTGATTTGATCTTAATTTAATAATTTCATCTTTGACACACTTTATGATTGTTATGGCATCTTTTAATCCTGCGCTTCGGGCTTGCAAAGCTGCGTCTGCAGGTTGTAGCGTGGATAAGATTTTTGGCCACAACCATGGCTATTCGGAATTCCAGATCAAGCATGACTTTTTAATACCTATACTCTTGGCGACGTCATCACCGTTGAATCTGCCATTTTAATTTCTTTCAAAGTCTGCAAAATCGATGAATAATTATCGTATACAACTTTTGTAACTGCTAAATGTCCAGACCAGCGTTGTTCGAGGAGTCGGCCAATCCTTTTCCATCATATAAGGCAGCTATTTTGCCATGATGAAAGAATTCATGTAACATGATGCATTGGTCAAAAATAAACGAATAAAAGTCATTTCTGAGATAGTCCTGATGACTATTAAGTGCAAGCGATGGTTATAGCAGTGGACGTAAGGAATTTTTCGGCCCAATTTATTTTCTATTCTAGTCGCAACTCCTGAAACTTTCCCACTCATTACACTTACGCCATCATAGCATTGGCTAAGCATACAAGAGGGTCAATGTTATTTTCCGTGAGTATTTAACGTTAATTCCGTGAAAGTGGCTGCATCAAGATTTTCAGTAGTCTTAACCATCAGCAACGACTCATTGACGACACCATCCTTGACGTAGCGTATTGCTAATGCAATATTTTCGCGGTTATTTTATCTCTCGTCCCATCTTCCATTAGAGTAAACCATTTCACGTCAGATTCATTAATATCTTTGACAATGGAACTTCGTACCGCTTGAACCATTGCTTGAATTATTTGATTTTGAATTTCGGGTGAACGATATGTTGCGTTTTGTGGTATATGAGTGAGAACCTCGTTCAAATTTGGATCTTTCATACATGTGTATTCAAATAAATTCTGAAATAATCCTTGTTCTTTTCTTCTTCCAAAATATAATTTCCACGCAAAGCTAATTCGTTGACAATTAGAAATTGTATTACTTCCATGATAGACTTTACATAATACCTATATTTTTCTAATACTTTTGATTTATTAACGTTTCAACACTGCTAGATGTAGATATTCTTTGTAATTTCTCCTGCCACATCGACATAGCTTGAATATGAGAAATTGATTTTTCATGTTTTGGAAAACCAGTTTTAGAATCAGTGGCATTTTCCAGTTTCTAAATCCTGTGGAAGTGTACGAAGTCTGTTTGCTTCCATGAGGTAAAATTGCTGGCATGGATAGCAAAAGCAGCATCTTTCTCGACAGAATACTGCAACCATTTATAACGCTTGAACCAATCGGAAACAAAGGCCCTGTTGTGTTGTTTTGGATATGTGTCTAAAACAACTTGTTCTATTGGTTCTCCGATTTGTGCAATATCAGACGGAATACCATAGCTAACGTTACCTGTTGCTACGGAACTAGGAGTAGCGATTGTATTTGGTGCTTCCACCTGTTTTGAACAGTTAGGTTTTCGTGGTCAATTTGCTCCTCAAGTCTTCGTTTTTTCCAAAGAAAGCCCGTATATCCATCGCGAAATAAATGAATCTTCAATTTATAGCAATACAAATAACAATTGTATCGATTTTTGTCTAAAGCACTCTTCACCGTACACTTCACTTAACCAAACTACAAACAATCATAATCAATCTTTAGGTCAGGTTTAAAGGATTCCCCGTACCATAGATTGCAATATAGCCCATATTGCAGTCTATGGTACGAGATTCTACATCACACAGATATTGGCGCCCAGTACACGCTCAATCTGGATCACGATCCAGATCTTGCCTTCTCGCTCTTAGATAAGACGGTGTCCCTTTCAGACTCCTACGTGAAAGGGACATAATTCAGTTGAATCTTCAACTGTTGACAATTGTAAACAATTGAAAAGGTGGCTAAAATGTCATGGGCGTCCGCAAAAGGGAAAAAATTAGCTGATTGAGAGGTTAGTCATCGAAAGTTTAATCTAAAACTTATAAAAAAATAACTTTTCACTTTTATTCTAATTAATAATGTCAATTCATTTATTGTTCTGTAATTGAAAATATATTTTAGTTAACTTAAGTATTACTATGGAAGTAATTAATAAATTAAGTCATTAATATTTTGAGGCTACAAATGACATTAATAATTAGACAAATGTAAATATATTTAGTAGCTTTTATCATAAATAAAACGTTTAATACGAGATAATATAATTATAAAAATTATGCAATTATGAATAATCGAGTAAAAATATTTCTATAGATTTACTTATATAAAAATATATAGAATCACTTATATAGAAATATATAGAGTTTTATATAAGATGAAAATTGTTAAATCAGTATGTATTAGTTTTGAATGATTTGTATTGTGTATCACTATAACATAGGTACTGACAAAATTATTATAATGGATTATAAAAACGGTTATTTTGACTTACTACTTTATTTCTTTTCTATGTTTTACAATTAATCGACTTGAATTAATATTTTCGCGTGTAGCAGGCACTTTAGCATGGTTGTTTACAAAAACAGTACGAAAAAATGGCTGATGCTAACGTATGCGCACAAAAAAATTGTGATGAAAAGGCCTATAAACCCTTAGAATAATAACTATAGCCCTATTCTAATTCTTTGTATAAACCCATCGCTTCATGAGATGGCGCTTCGAATGCCATCTATACACAGAACAAAGAATTATTATAATATGAAATGAATGTCACAATCTGTGGTAGGTAAGTATTTTCGGAAAAACTTAGATACCTATCGCTACATTTTTTTTCTCAAACTATGAACAAACAATTTAATTATAATAATTTATCTTAGTTTTAGATATTTTTAAGGTAGGGCATTGTGGTTTCAAGGTAGGGCATTGCCCCACAATGCCCCCCCCTAGCTACGGCCCTGTACCCACCTCGCAGCTGGTGTAACAATTTTTCACCTCATTTACTGCGGGCTAAATGTGAATAAAATATGATGAAAAATTATCTTGCATTTGTATATAAAACACTAAAAAACCTTTTTCCCAATCCTATATATAAGCCAATCCTTTACTACGGAATTATGTAAATGTACGCTGGAAAAGTAAAGATGCAGTTGAATTTCTTAACGCTTTTTCTCTATGACATTCGTCTTCCGAAGAGTCTGTGAAGAGTTCATGTCCCAATAAATAAATAATTTCATCTAATTTAGGTTCGATGGCTTGCAAGACATCGAGGAGAACGAAAAATGTGCTTTGACCAGCGTCAGGTGCTGATATTATTTCATAAGTTACAGTGTTGCTAGCGCCGTTTCAGTTCCGCAACTTTTTCATAATTCAAGGTATGCCTGAAAGTGGAGTAATTAAAACCAAATACAGTAAATATAATCTACCCGAGTATCGACTACCCATGACCGAGCGAATAATAAAAAAACAAACAATAAAACCATACGCTATTTATTGATACTTGTGGTGGCAAACATAATCAACGTTTGTCGTAACAAAAATTCGTTTTTTTTTGGTAATTAAATATAGAAAAAAACAATTTTGTTACATTTAGATGATTTTGAAGTGATTTAAATAATAAATAGATTTAAGTTTGCATGTGACTATCAAACATCCTAAGTAACTAGTATTAATGTTTATTCACCTGAAAGACTTTTTTTTTAGAATTAGAAATTTAATGAGCCTACACGATCACATGTTAATCCTGTCCATAGATTTCAATTTCAAAATTTTTATAAATCTCAAACACATCCTCTACGACAACTGCAATTTAACGTATCAAATGATAGACAATTTGTGCAAAGTAAAAAATATAGGGGATCGTAAGAAATAGCCATTACCCTAGCCGCTTCTGAACAACTTGTACCGTAAACGTTTAGTACTAGTTTTATTTTATTGAGATACGGTGGGAATAGGTTCAATGCTTTTCCAATGTCATAATTGTAAGGCTTATTGATAAAAAATTCGTGATCAATTAATTGCTTTAGTTGACATATCACAGAGTATGCTGATAACGTGATGACCATACCCTTAATATTCAAAAGTGTATTTATTTAAGAAAATGTCCGCGTTCCTTACAGTTCGCCACGTTGTGAATCCAAATCGTTGGTTATGAAGTAACTCACGTACATTTAAATTGAAAAATGATCGGTTAAATATAAGTCGGTGAATCATCGGTGGTACTTGATTTAAATACAGATATCATTTAATTTTACCTTGTCTATAGGAAAAACTTTCATTCATTTCATTCATCAATGCAAGTATTAAAGGTGGAAGCCAAATATAACAATGTACGTGAAGGAAGTTTTTGCTCTTCAACGGTTTTATTTAGGTTGACCCCGTATATTTATTTCCAATCTTGCTACAGAGTTTTCAAATACTTTTTCTAGCCGACCCCCTCTAACTGTATAACATTATGATGATTTCAATTTGATAATGAGAACTTGATGATGACGAGAGAAGGTGGATTCTTCAACGATTCCTGTAAACCCCTTCGAGTTTGTACTCATTTGATTGGTTTTGACGAGTCCTATACAATAGATTTAGTGACAAGTATTCGATGATGAACAGCAAAATTTAAGTCACAAAAAATAATGATTAACTAATTTCATTGGAATGATTTTTACAATATAATAAAAAAAAGACATTCAATTTCAATCACCTTTTTATTTTTAACGACTGTGTAAAAGTGAACTAAAAAAATGGAAAAACGATGATGGAAAGAAGTCATCCAATGAATTATAATAACTATTGGCCGCCGGAGGTGTCAGATTAATGTTTTCGTATTTGCTGCGACTCTTGTCACGTCTATGCCTCCGACTGCAAATGTTTATAGTTTCTTTAATTATTTGTAATTTTCAAAAATCTGTTCAATGATACCCCAATTGGAATAGTTTGTCGATTTTAATTTTTTGGTTTTGATAATATGGAGTCCATGTTTCGGCCATTGATTTTGATGAAGTATTAAGGGAGATATGGCGAACCCGCAAGAAAACATTTAGGGAAACAATATACAAAGGTAAGGCATCTACATCTATATCTTTATATAGCTAAGTGTATGTGTTATTGTGACTGTAAATTAAATTCAAACATGAATAGATGAATCTTCATTTAAATATGTCCTTACTTACGTTTACCACATTGCCCTTAATTAGTTTCAAAGTAACACTGAAAATTGATATCTAAATTAGAATAATTGCGTACAATAACATTTATTTTCGGTATAGAGACAATTAATTATAATGTCGAATTCATAAAGTTTTCTTTAATTATTACAATGATAATTATTCTATAGAGTAATAAATAATTGTCATTTTATTAATAAAAATTAAATATATTGCAAAATTATATATATTTTTTATTTATGAAGACTTATGTATCCATTATCTTCTATTTGTATGAATTAAATACTTTACACATTAAATTATTTTATATGTCTTTGTATATGAGAATGTTTCTCATTGCGGTATGTTTTGTTTTATTGTTCGATTAAGAACGCAGATATTTCTATATCAATAAGAATTATTTGTTAAAACGGATTAAAGTTTTTCGAAATATTTGCAAATACACTTATACGAAGTTTAATATTCTCATCAGATGGCGCTATGCAAGGTAAATAATATCGTTGCATAGAGATTACATTACTTCTGCATAGGTTTATATCTGGAATACGTGGCCCAGAAAAAAGTACGAATACGCATTGGACTCAGAGAATATGAACATTGGGTTGGACTTGTTCGTGTACATTAATATTTTTAATTGTAGATTCTACATGACTCGCAGAAACTTTTGGTAAAAACTTTTACTTTAAGTAAAAACGAGGTTCTTGGATCCTCGTAATTATTTTGAACGAATAAGCCATTATCCACTTTTATTTATTCCTATATATCTCTGTCTGTATAGATGTCTATATGGGGTGTAAAGGATTTTATTTTCAGTATAATTATATGTCAGAAATAAAGGTGGTGGCGCTGACGTATTGGCAGTGGCGGCGCTAGACCAAATGTAGGCGTCGGCGACATCAGCTTTGCGAGGCCTTTTTCATTACCCAGTCAGAAATATGTAATTATAATTGGTCATATTTATTTTTGGACATTGCCCTGTAATATTTTTATTTTGGACATTACGCATGTGAACCAATGCGACTGATGTAAGTATAAAGATAAAGATAAATATTTATTGTGTACAAAAGTTAATATTACAAGTTAGCAGATACAATTGCATAAGTTATACCTACCTAACTACCACCTAACTTTACCTTTTCAGGTGTATACACTAGTAATATCAAAGTATCATGTTAACAATTTCAAAATAATAATAAAATTTCCAATGCAATGTAAACTAAATTACTAATTGTCAATACAATTTACGTCATTTGTAGGTATTTATGTCAAATACTACTCACGCGTACGAAAAAAGGTATATACGAATAACTACAGCTTTAAAATTTAGCATTGTTAAACTTTTTGCGAGGCCCCCACAGGAGCGAGGCCGTCGGCGGTCGCCGACGTCGCCGACGCCTAGCGCCGCCACTGCGTATTGGTAAAGGTCAGGTGGCGTATTGATAAAGGTTAAAGTTGTCGATTGACGATAATATAACAATTGCAAATGACGGCAGTAAAACTTGTTATGTAGTGCCATCTATTTTTAATTGAAATATTTATTGGCGTGGCTTCGTCATAAAATGAATCCGAATGCCATCACGGCAAAAGATATGACGTATGTCACCATGCCCCTTCTGCGCCACCGCTTTCGTCTCTCTTTTCTATGTATTAATATTCATAATGTATAATAATAATTATTATTAAAACGATAAGAGAAACATGGCGTTTTATTAACCAAACTTTATCGCCTTATATTATTTTACTCCATATTTTCGTTACAAATGTAGTGAGCGTTTGAGCGCTTGGATGCGTTGTTGGCCGGGAGCGATAGAATTGGTGATCTATATAATCTCTGGCAATATAATACTAGCTGAACTTGTCAGTTTTCAGGAAATTGTTGTTTTTCGTGCGACAATATGGATGAATTGAACATTGAAATTCAAACGTGTGTACGCCCCGTTGTTTCATCAGATTCGATCAAAACGTAACATTCCTATTTAGAAATTATCACTCGAAGCGGTTGAAAATGAATAAATAGATTGAGAAAAAAGCTATTTATTCACATAGAATATTTATTGATTCAGAGTTGATTTTGATATGTAGTTAATTAATAAAAGGTTATTCTAGTATATTTTGGCAACGAACAAATACACTCCGACAATGAAAATGAAAACGAGCATCGTTATTACAGATATATCTAGGATGTCCCTCGCGAAGCACGACAGATCTCGGTTAGCGGAATTCGTGAAGTAACTTTTCATCTCGAACTGTGACGAAATCGTAAACTCCTGCGTGAGTGGTAAGCGATTGAGCGTTTTGTCGTGCGACCGCGTGCAATTCTCCCGCGGCCGGCCGACGTAATCGCCTTTTACGTCTGAAAAAGAAAATGGTTTAATTGAAAAATGAAATCAACATCAAGTATACAATTTGATTGACTTCGAACAATGTATCTAGGAAAATTTTGCTTGCATTAACTAGTGATTAAATTATACGATTTGTGGTATACTTAAACAATTTGTATCGAATTGAACTTCGATGTGAAAAGCGGTTTTATTATATAAACACTGAAACAATGTTAATGTGTTTACATGAAAATAAAACGGTCATTAACTTTGACTCATTTATTTTGTTCTATATCTATTAATAGAAATGAGCCTAATAGAAAAGACATTATTTTTGTGTGAACGCACTACATAATTCGTTCGTATTGTTGTGTTAAGGCACAATAAGAACTTTAGCCGACAATGCACGGGACGGGTAATATCACAACGAAAATAAGCCAAAATATTACAAGAAACGTCCAGAGAAAATGCTCGGGAGTGCGCATTACACACGGCTCTTGACTCCGCATAGAGGGAATCTGTCATTCGGAGTGCCGTGCGCCAGCGCCGAACGCCTGGAGCACGATACAGAATTATAGACGCCGATGGTAATTTGATATTGTTACCGTTATCGTGGAAACCTACTTGGTCCAAATCAATAATGCTCAATACCACAGCGTACAGTGGTATTAGAGGCGATGACGTGAGCTTCAGAATTTTGTAAACAAATATACATAAATAGTATTAAACACAATTTATATTAAGGTAAACAATAAAAAATTGCGGTAAAAATGTAAATGTCGTCAATTTAAAACAAAAAATATTTTGTTTTAAGTTGTTATAAACGTATAAAAATACTATTGTTACATAATAAAAATAGTGGTGACATAAGATATTTACTGTTAAATGTTAAGTGAATATTAAGAAAGAAAACATGTTCTTTTATAAGTTTAATTTCATATGCAATGTTTTTAAATTAATTTCAAAATTTTACATGTGCTAGCTATTTAGGTATTTATTTAAAAAAAAATAAATAATAGTTTTTAGTTCCTACATAAAAGAGAGTGAACTTAAAATGAACTCGCAATTTGGTGACACGTGGCAAGTCATGGGAGACAAAATTAATGAAAAGTAAACACGTAGTTAACAGATTTTTTTATTCTATTTATACAAATTATAACGTAATTAAGCAACGTCATTAAATACACTGATCTAGATGAAAAGCTGAAAGTGTTATATTGGGTTGGGGTTTAGTCGACCCAATGCTCGACAGTGACTCAATTATATGTTTCCCAATTATGGTCGTTCATCACACGTAGTCCGTTTTGATGAGTGCCCACCACCGAATACTACATGCATGAAGTTCCGGATCCTACGGTCCATATGAACCGTACTATATTCTAATTCGTTTTTTATATGTGACAAATAAATGTATTTTAATGGAAACAATGGTGCACTCCTTCACGCAAAATATAAAAATACTATTTTTTTTTATATTCATCTCTTTTCATTTCCAGCATATTTTTTTCTCCGTCACAAAAGTGCACATACGTGTCAATGCCGGTGGATAATGGAATCGCTCGTGTACACTCTCCTTTATGTGTTTGTTTTCTAAACAATCTTTATTACGAAATTATTCTGTGTATAAACACGGCTCACAAGACTTCAAATCGTTATGGACACTCGTGGTAGCCATTCGTATGTAGTTTTCATGACGTATTTCATTAAAGTAGCCGACGATTTTTCCGTAGTGGAATTTTAGATTCAGATGAACTTTCGACACGATTTCTATGAATGTCAAAACAAGTCGTGCCATGTAAAAAAAATGTATAATTTAAGAGTTTCATGCGTCCAAAATGAGGAGTTTGTAGCATACCAAAGATCGATTCTATCTTGATAAAGGAAGATCTGATTCAGTGTGGTGGACTTGAAGTCGGAACCTCCTCGGTCTGAAATAAATACATCGTTGGAGGGTGTGTCTCAGCATTGAGGTTATTTAAACCTGACAAAACACAGCACGAGCTGATTCCGCGACTATAAAATAAAATGCATGCTCGACCACCATGGGCCATGAGTATGGCGATGGCTAGACCGCCATCGTATGTAACTGATGACGTCATAGGGTGGGCAAGTAAGTACTGAAAGCGGGGTGTTACGCGATCAGCGCTAAGTTTAAAATGAAATAGTGTCGAAATTACTAGACTATTTGGAGAAAATTTTATAGAAGAGGACATTCGACGTGGTTTAACGTAGTTTTACAAATAATGAATTTATGATATTTAGAAATTTCTAGTGTCGATTTAAAATTAAAATAACAAAGCCAAAAAAGCAAAAAAGAAAGGCCAAAGGAAAACAATCAAATACCGTATATGGCCGTTTGACGCTGGTGAGCGCTGTTTCTATTCTCGATGTTTTATTCGTAAGTTCGACGTTCCACGTCTGCCCAATCGCTTTAGATACTTTCAAATGTGGTTTCAGTGTATGTGGACGATCCAGAAGAATAAGAAAGGGCTAAATATTGCAAGTGTTAACATAACTAACCCGATGGGTTTTTTAGTTTTTGTCTAACCTATATGATTCTTTCACAAAGATTCATCGAAATTACAAATTTAAAAAACCTGCGCTAGGGAACTTGACTTCCAAACATCATTAATTATTTTCAAATAAATTATGCAATATCGCTTTACGCGCTTTAAAATAATTTACCCTATTACAATATTAATTCTCTTTTTCTTAGACATTTAAAAATGAAATAATCAAGTTAGTTCTAGACTAAATACCTTAGTGAATGAACAGAAACGAGATCGATAAAACGACCGGATGCGTGTACATTAAGGTAGTATTAAAAATGCGAATCGCTAAGTAACTTTCTTAAAGCCTTATTCTTCGCTTACTTTGAAAATGTTCCCGCCTTTGTCCGTCCGTGCGTTGAACTCTGAAACGGGAGAACCGCAAGTCACCCTTCACGGAATGCACCATTAAGACGGCGATCATCCAAAATTTCACTCTATTGAAATTAATTATTTTCATGGCGAACCTTTTAAGCCCGTCCGCGGACACGGCGCCACTGTCGACGCGAACGGCGACCGGCTCTGATGTGTATTGGAACGTTGATCATTATCTGCATGGAGTGGTTTATCCAGTATCGTAGCTTTAGTTATCGCCTGGAATTGCCGTATTAAATTATTGTGTGTATCGATTATCAGGCTCACGGTAAAAGGTTGAGTGATTTGGACGCGTATCATTGACGCGCACCGCGGCATCGTAATGGAATCGAAGAATGGTCCTTGGACCGGAAAAATAATGATCGTGTTTTAGCTTATTAAAAGCGACTTTTTATGTTGCACTGCAGATGGCACCTAATTAATAGGCATGCTGTGATATGCATTATTTATAAACGACGACATCTTTAAGATTCGCTTACGAATGGTATAGTAGTTGGCTTTGGTGGCGTCAGCTTAAGCGACGAAAGTAAGAACTTGAATGAAATTACTTTAAGAACCTTGATAGTCAAGAATTTGCAAAAAAAGAACACTAAATATCATAAACCTTTTGTCAGTATTTTTTTGGGTATTAATCTTGTGTTGCCTTAGGATTCTGCAGTCACCGACATATGGGACTTCTTGTTTGTCGATGTTGGCATTTTTGTCGCTTGCATTTGCATTGCGGTGTTAACTGTAAGCCCTCATACACATAGGCATCGCTATCATGTGTAGAGACGGACTTGTTAGTAAAAACCTATATATTTATGCATTGGCGGTTTCTTTAAATCAGTACGGTCGCTAATCGTGTGTTTGCGGCGTGAATTCTTTTCAAATCGTTACACGGCACCGTTTTGCGGCGCTATGTTGTTATATATCCATAGAAAACGCCAGTTTGTAGAGATGTATGTTTTTACTGACAAGCCTCTGCACATGACAGCGGCGCTGCTAACAAACGCTAATGTATAAATGGGCTACAAATTGACGTTTTGCCGCGGTCATAAAAGCTTATAAGAGATAATACCCATCCAATCGAATCAAATCCAAAATATCTTTATTTCGTAGGTAGTAGAATTACATTTGAAGTACGTCATTATCGAATCCTTTTCTGCATTAACCTTACCATCCATTCCAAATGTTCATTCACTTTGAGAAGAATGGGCAAAAAACTCAAGAATGCTCTTTTTGCTCATAGATACAACACGTTCTATCTAGTAACTAATAGCGGACTAACTGATAATGGAGCAGTTCAATCTCATGGGTTTTTTTTTCATTGATATATTCAGATACGCCAAAATAGCTCTTGCCATTTATCTTTTTTTGACGAAAAATTGAAATCCATAAAATAATTTTTTTTTTAATTTCATTTCAGACCTTAATGGAAATGCAATCCGATCCTGAATTTCTATACATCTGGTTTCATTTGGCACACTTTCCATCACGCCTCAAAAGTCACTTTCAGGCTTTTTAAGCTGCTTTACGTTTGAAAGAACTAATTAAATCTATAATGCTTCAAAATATCTTTGATTGTATTCTCTCATTTTTCATCGCTTTGTCCAATTTTAATGGATTTAACGGATTCTCACTGAACTTATCAGAATCACTGTGTGTCACGTTTCTTTCACCCAACTGCTGAAGCACCCTCTACCACAATTTTCTTCTTTCAGAAGTTAACGTTTTGTCAACAATTATTGAACCTTAAGCCTTACGTTTGTTTCAGTAATGATTTTGTTTTATGAATGACGTAATGAAGACGAAACTACAAAATTAAAAATGTTTTCTCTGATCAAAATATATATTAATTTATGTAAATATTTATAATTTATTTAAATTAATGTTTTTGACAACGAAATTAGGTTGTGAAAAGTGTAACGAACGTAACGATTCATGCCTAACTAAAAGAGAATTATGCATAGCTTGCAAATGTATTGCCCAAATTCTTTGTATAAAAAAAATATAATTCCTAGAATTATGGTTTGTCATATTTTATTTTATTTTTAGATTATCACGTGACGATGTTATGCTACTAAAAAGAAATTATAACTCTCCCAAATATAAAAAATTAAGCAGTTTGGTTTTTTTAACGTTTATATGAATCTACATTTAATATAGATAAATAAAAGCGACAAACATGCTATTAGTGTCTCAACTCTTTTTGTGACCTACCAATTTATGAAAAGTTAAATAAATTATCACCTAATCATGATTTTCTTTGGTTCAATTGCCAGTACGATTTTATATCTATCTCTCCGTCATATTTAGGCTCATGATATTTAGATAAGTGCCTTGATCTAGTATTATGAACATTTCCCATCCGTCGGTGACCTGCTGGAACCTTTTCATTTGTATAACTTTTAAATGCTAAATTGAGCAGCGAGCTATTTGTTTCGTCATATCTATCGGTATATCGAGTGATGTATTCTTCTATGCTTAAAAACTGTAATAACGGTTACATGACTGTTTTAATGCACTTTTCAAACCGCATACATGTTCGCTCACTAATTCGGCGATTAGCTAACACTAACCTTGTTTGATTTGATTAACGTTTACAGATGGTTTTTTATACTGAAACCATTCAGACCACTTTAAATGACTTTTTCAGATATCAAGTAACGTATCGGTTAAATTTGTGATGGGTACTGTCAGCAAATAAATATTTAAAAGATAGACATTTTATTTGCTCAACATTTCTGAAATCCGGAAATCGGTTCAGTACTTCTGTCCATGCAGGGACAGGCATTTTCTTTTAATTAAGCTTTACGTCCCCCCCGAGGAACCATAAGAAGTATTACGTTCTCCGAAAGAAATTACCTCAATATCGTATTATTCGAATAGCTTCGTGAAGCTCGGACGACTATAATTAAATTATCAATATATATATATATATATAAAGTTGTAATGAAATGTGAAAACGGTTCAAATAAATACAAGCGATGAAGCGATTAATTGTATTTTAGATATCTAAAATATCGGTTATACGCGAGCTAAAGTAGCGTGCACTGATATTAAAGAAACATAAAACGACGGTAAAAAACAGTCTAAAATAAAAGATAGAAATGTCTGACGCGAGCGAGCCTGAAATCAAATGTCAAAGAATCATGCACAATATATTATGGGACGCGGATCCACTTAATTTTTATTGTGTTCGTATAGAAAATCATAAAATATTTGAAAAACAATAAAAACCGGAATGAATCTTTCTTATAAAATTGTCTATCCAGTAGAATGATTTTTGTGTTATTCCTATTTCATTTGCCGAATTTTATTTTTGTAGTATCTGTAGGATGGGTATAATAATGTAAATGAATTAAGTTCAAAGTAACCGTAAAACAAAATATTAAAGAATCAGCCCCGAAAATGTTAAAAATTTACCAAAATTATTTCAACTGAGTATTGCCGTAAGCTGATTTTAATCAAGAATTATTGCTTTTACAATGGGCAATTTCCTTCGTTCTTTATTTTTTTTACACAAATACACAGCATTTACTGTTTCACCGAAACAAACACGTGGCATTTCATATGCTTAGAGAGAAATACCTTTAAGTACAGTATTTTCTTTCTTTGAACAGTAAATAACTGCATACCAGTATAGCATGATTCTAATGCATAATTCATTTACATATAAAATAATTATTGTCGAATTGAAGGTCGCTATGAAATCATTGATACGCTAAAGATTTCTGGATATGCCGTCACCTAACGGTGTTATAAAAAGGAGCCCTATTTCGCACACGTGCTCAAACACGTTCGTGCTGGACACTAAACTTCAGCTTAAAAAAATTCTGTCTCATTGACTTATTTAGAACATGCGAAGTATTGATGCATTTTTATTTATTATTGTTTATTTATAGTGTTCCAATCTCAGATTAAAGATAGTATAGAGGGAGCAATAAAATAGCAACAGACTCCTTTCTGCTTGGACTTGTTTTTCTTATGAAATCTGTAATGAAACAGAAAAAAAAGGATTGTAATATAATTGACAAGCTTGCTCTACCAAAGGTTGTAAATTTATACATTTTTCCATGTTTATAAGAGAGTTTAATGACGTGCCTCACTATAACTATTATTGATAATTTTTGCATTTTGCTTTTATCATGAATTCATATAAAAATTATTAAACTTTTTAGAATGCGTTTCTTTATCTGAAAACCATCTGAAATTAGTGCGAACTAATTTTATATAAACTAAATGTTTATATAGCTGTTTGTTCGGCCTGATCTTTGAAACGGTGGAATGGATTGTGATCAAAAAATATTGCTTTGCGTCCTATATCATTCGCCTGACCATCCAGATTGACGAAAAATTATTTGCTACACTCCAAACAATGGTTGTGTACCTCTAAAATCGAGTTAGAATAACGGACGCTTTTAATAATTCATTCATTACAAAAAAAACTATAAGGCTTTTGCGGTTATAATAATGATTAAATATGTTTTATAAAAATACTAAAATTTATAAAAATAAATCTATTCCTAATTAATAATGGTACATAATATTTGCTTATTTAAGCAATTAGTTTTAATAATACTCATTTTATAACACGACACTGGCAAATATAATTTCTACACATATATGTACCTGAAAATTGTCATAATTTACCACAGCATTTAATAACAGTATTTAATAAATGTGTAATTGTGTAAAGATAACTGCAGCGTAATTTGGTAAACGGTGTGATTGAGCCGTGCTGTGGTTGACTTGGCATTCAACACGTGAATGGCCTGTCTCGGCCTGCGAGATACCACACTCTCTCAGAATACAGACGTCAAGTAACAGCTTTCGCTGTTGCATTTGATCTAGTGAGTGAGAGTTCCGGTGGCCCACTCCCCCTTCATAGTCCCACTTTTCTTCCATCGCCTCACTCTCTCTTCCATCGCCACACTCCCGTCTATCACAGCATTCCACTCTATCAGATATCCGATTTCTATCCCAGTCACGTTCTAGTGACTTCTCTGGGGTCGTGAGTGTCGATGGGCGGCGGTGGTCGCTCTCTGGTGGTCCGCATGCTCGTTTGTCTCTCTAAAACTAAGAAAAAAAGTTATAAAATACTCTGTTCAATTTAGTTAAATGAAAAATGTTATGATTTATTTTTTTGTTTTCTCATTTCATATATATATACATTTGGTGTAGTGACATTGTTAAATGACGTTGTCGGATCTAAAGATATATATCATATATTTACCTAGATTAATTGAGAGATATTAGTTACACAGAAAAATCTTTTGATAATTTTATTTTGGATTGTAAATAATTAAATCTTTCTACATTGACAAAAATTAAAAATACACCCGAGGACACTGCACGGAAATGGAATGGTGCAACTTCTATCAGTTCCATAAGTGAGAAGTATTTAATATTTTTATGTGATCCTGTTCACTTTTAGTCTAATAGAACAGTTCTTAGTCGCAAATATTGCATTTTGTCAACTCTCTGATTCGCCTCACATTAAATCGGTCACTGTTCACTTAATATTTATCTTTGAGTACTTAAGGAATTAAACCGGGAATAATTAAAATAATAAATGCACTGCACCAAGGCGGTGAAAAAATGATATAAAATTAATAATGACTGCTTGATCGTAAAATCAGTGACACTTGTTTCGTGTTTGCACTTTATTGATATTATAATTTTTGTTTTACAAGTTATATCAAGTGTCGAGTCGATAGTCTCAGCTATTTTAGTGCTAAATTTAGTCTCTATTCAATGTAAAAGCCGAAATGAAAAATTATCCTTTAGTTTTAAATATATAAAACAAATTGAATATTTTATATGTGTCAAAAGCGTACTACTCCGTTGACAAAACTTAACAATGTGTTTAGCAGAAAATTAGATTATCTATTAGAATACAAACCAGAAGATTTTTTATGTGAAAAATTGCATAAAATCA
Source organism: Eumeta japonica (assembly GCA_005406025.1). Lineage (NCBI taxonomy): Eukaryota > Metazoa > Arthropoda > Insecta > Lepidoptera > Psychidae > Eumeta > Eumeta japonica. The sequence goes on from BGZK01001408.1 coordinate 20,424, forward strand.
TAAAAATAGCAGAGATGGCCAAAAATGGTTTAAAATCGAAATTGCAGCCAACAGTAGAATAGAAAACGGGGCCACAGCCGGAAAAGAGGGCGAGTCAGGACCAGAAACGGACTAAATTTTAATTTGCGCACGGCATTGGAAGTGGATGATATGGCTGATACAGAATAAAGTTTGTTTATAAATTTTGAAAGTTATCGATAGGGATACCAACTGAACATCATTAGAGCCTTTCGCTCCAACCTAAAAGCAAATCACAAGAAGTTGTAATTGCGTAGAGTTCAACTCTCACTTGCTCCATACGATATATATGTTATCTAAGATGTTTTCGTATTAATCTGTCCCAAATGTTTCTGTGATAACTAGAACAATGCAGCAACTAACAGACCACCCGCAAATCTCGTGGTAGAGCCATGCTGTGGCCAACTTGGCTGTAGGACGTGAATTGGCTGATTCGACCTGTGGTATATGTACCACATTCTCACAGAATACAGACGTGAAGTAGGAGCTTGCTTTTCCTGTTGCGTTTCGTACGGTGAGTAAGAGGTCTGGTGGCTCACTCTCTTTCTATCTGATATATCCTATTCCTTCGTAAAAGTTACGGTAGGTCGCTACTCCTCCATCAGCTATCCTACAGCTTTATAAAGATGGGGCAACGTACTAGTGACTTTTCTAGGATTTCGAGTGTCCATGGGCGGTGGTGATCACCTGACGGCGAGCGTGGTTGTTTGCCTTCTGAAAATGCTATAAAAATGTATATTTGTACGCATTTATTAAGCGATTTACCACGTGTTTTTAAGTCTTCTTATAAGTTTTCCTATAATATGTAAGTTTGTACGCATATTATTGAGAGATGTTATTTTAAAACTTCTAGGATTTTAAATATCAACATTTACTTATAAAAAACAACAGTTTTAACATATTTCAACTACGATATCTTTCGTATGCATTTTTTGATTTTGATTAACTTCGTGGTATATTCAATGCAGTTTTTTAAGAAAAAAAATGACAGTATATCAAACATCAATCTATCAAAATTTCGCAAGTTAAAAAAAAAAACCCTTTTTATGGAATTTTACGTTACGCAAAAAATCGATTGCGTTTTTGAAGATATTCTTAAAAAGGTATTTGATTTTATAGCGATTTGCTTCGATCTAAATTGTTTTTTTGAGAAGTAACAAAAAAGGGACAACTGTAGAAAATTTTTCTTCAACGTTGTTTTGAATAAATCAATCGATTTTTATGTGGTTTGAGTCAATCGATGCAATTTTCTAGGGAAAAGACTGATTATATTTTAATACCGATGGGTATAAAGTATAGTCTAAAGGTCATATCAAAAACATTTGTCTAAAATTTTATTTTGACATTTTCAAAAACTACCACGTAGAGTTGGTTTAGATTTTCAGGAAGTATAAGTTGAATAGAATCCTTCCGAATACGTTTCGATTCGTTAATCCATTCACACACACACACACACACACACACACACACACACACACACACACGCACAAACGCATCCACGCATACAGCCATCACTCGGAAAACGATCTATGAAAGTTCAATTGTCGTTAATTTAAGATCAGAATTAGAAGCGACCTTTAGCCATATGTTTAATGGATAAAAATATTTTATATCAAATTCACTATATTCAAAAATACATCGCGAGTGGGTAGGCTAAAAATTCCTGGCCAGTCTATGATTAATTAAAAATTGAATACTGCCTTTCTTCAAAACATTGCAATTATTAGTTAAAAACGCAAATTTGTGTAACACAATCAAAAAGTAGTGCTTTTCGCTAGTTTATTAAACACATGTGAGTAAATTACTAGTATCGACTTATCTGTTTATTTAGTTATGTTTACATATTTTACAAACTTCAAACTTTCGATTTGTATAAAATCTCTTCGTTAAAATAATGAGTGTAATGTTTAAATAAAAACTTCGAACGAATAATCGAATTCGAAGCGAAAAAATCATTCGAAACTATCGTCGAGCGTAAAATAGAGTAAACATATTTTATCAGCCGTCAGTATCCCGGAAAATTGATGTTAGGATTATGATATACGAACATAACCTGAATAATGTCGCACGTAAGAAAAATAACTATCTTATGAGATGAAATTTTGTAAAAAATGTGTTTAAAACACTCAATTAAACAGCGCAATTAGATATTTGAATGGCTTGGATTTTAATACATACATTAGAATCGGTTTGGCATCAACAGAAATGTTATAGGAAATGGTGAAATCTAAAATTCAACAACAAATTGCGAAAATGAGAAGCAATGTTTCAAAAAAAAAATGAGTGCGTCAGGGGACAGCCGGTAGACGTGAAACATCAAGACTGTTGTATACCGTATTATTATAGTTGGAATAAGACGAGGATAGCAGGTATTGCCAATGAAAAGTAGAAGCTAATGATTTTTATTAACCTCATTTAATATTACATTTCATCAGTATTGCCTCATGCCAACGCGTTATCCCTTCTACCTGATGCGCACAGCGCTAGGCGCAAACGGCGTAAGCCAAAACGAAACGTCTCTTCAATTTTGACACGTCTTGGTTTTACCCCAACGCGTGTACAGATGTTTCACATCAAAAAGTTTACTTGTATAATTTATTATGATATATATATATATGTTTTTATTTGTTTTACCTTTACTATAAAATGATTACTATCGATATAAATTAAAATCTTTCTATTTACTCCACAAACCTATCGTATATCACACACTTATAGATTTGACTGACATCAAACCTAAACACGATCAAGCTTGATCGATCCCCAAATTGAACTGACGTATGCCAGCGTTACCCACCGTTCAGCTGCAAGACCTGCGAGAAGTACTAGAGACTTATTGGCCCAAAAGTAGGTTGTGCGGATTCATCACGAAAAAATTATAAGTCATTACGCACGACAGTTTATTGTCTAGCAAGTCAAGCATTATTACTTTACGTCTGTGCGTTAGTCAACAGGCATGGACAACGCGAAAAGGACTTTACACCGCGTGAGCGACAATAAGTATAATATTTATTCTATCTTCTTTTCAGACATTAGAATCGAGGATAAATATTTTTATTTTAAATGAATGAATCTATACATATATAATGAAAATAGGTTGTCTTTGTTCGCCAATCACGTAAAAACTACTAAACGTATAGACATGGGACTGGGACCATTCGATGCGGAATGATTTGTAGATAGTTCTAGGCTACTCATTTTTCGAATTCCGTAAATCCTTCGCCATTTTATTTATAATAAAAATTATCCAGCGAAGCGGGCGGAATAGCTAGTGTTTAATATAGGTGTGACACCATTATTCACAGGTTTCTAAATACAAAAATTAAATTCACAATTTTTTTTTGTTTACAACGTACAGAGAAACCAAAATTGCATTTAAAAGTAGATACAGTCTTCCAGATATTAAATGTACTTGAAGAAAAATTGACAATGAAATATTCTAAACCGACAGTTAAACTTGAACTTTAAGTCCTCCACTTACGACCCAGTTTGGATTACGTCCAATAATAAGCATTGTCATCAACGATGTGAACCTTATTCTGCTCTTTGAAATATAAAACAACTGATTTTTTGCATTCAATTTAAGTTAAAAAAAAACAGTGTGTGTATTTATGTAAGCACGTTAGAAGTTATCTGTATGTATAAAAATGAATGTTTGTATATATGTTATCGCTAAAATCCTGCATCGTTCGACTGATGACCATGAAAATTGGCAAGTATATGTATTATTCCAATGGAGAAAGTTTTTGTGCTATCCTCTTTGTTGCAATTCTCCACCAGGTGGAGCTGCAGCACCCCAACTTCTATACCATTCAGCCGGTCACCGTGAAAATTGTCATGTCCAAGTTTTTTTTTTTGTGGAGACATTGTTTTGTGCTATCTTAATCTATTAAGTACATTAAAAAAAATTTGGTTGCCTGTAAAGTCGGTATACGGGCGAAAGTTTTACGTGACAACGACTTTGAATGGTAAAATCATTTTAATGTGAATATTCATTCGTATAGTAGGAAGAAGGATGAAATAATAGTAACAATTTAAAACATTTATTTATACAAAGAATTATATTTAAAACATTAATTTATACAAAGAATCTCGCACTGAATTTCATATTAACAAAATTTTATTTTTACCTTTACACATACATACGTATTTATATACAAATATACATACAATAACTTGCAATACATTTGCAAGCTGCACTAATTCTCTAGTGCTGCGCGCGGCAGACCGATCATAGTTGAGTGGGAGAGAGACGCAAGGCATTCGGCGGGCCTCTCGTTCGGTGACTCATCGTTACGTTACCGAGCGTTACACTTTTTCATAAGTGACTCCCAGCCGCAACCTAATTTAAGACGTTGTCACGTCAAAAAATTGTGCGTTATTGTGAATATTAATAAAATTCATTTCATTCATATAGACATATAGACATGGTAGGACAACGTCTGCCGGTTGCAGCTAGTATTAGTATAAAAATACAACTCTGATTTTAGTAGACATTCGCCACATATATATATTTAATATAACCTCAAATCTTGCTACTCAATTTTCACAGTAAAAGAATAAATATACATTACAATAGTAAATGAAAGTGTAGAAATATGAAGACCAATAAAAATAATGTAAAATATCTGGCACTTACAAAAAAAAAAATTGTGAATAGAAGTACATAGTTATTTCATTACCATTCGATATCTTTTTTACGATATTATTTATGTTTACGATATTATTTATATCGGCATGTAAGACGACAGGAAGTAACTTTCAAACGAGAGTTTAGAAGTCCGATGTGCATGCGTGAAGTTTATTTCAACGCGCAACTTTCGTAACTTACTAAAATGCATTCTGATTTTTTACTCTAACGTGCGTTGAAAAGTATAACTTTAAATACGCATTGCTTAATACTTCCGCGGTGACTTAATCCGGCGCCGCCGTCCAGTTGGAACGCGACGCAACTGAACAGTCGACGACAGTCGACCACCACAATCACCACCGCACTGTCAGCTACAGTAGATCGAAACACCATTGACGCTTGAGTTAGTGTTGAACCTACAAACATCGTAAATGTTTGTTAGCTGTAGCAATATGACGGTAAAGTAATATTCTTTGAATTTCATGAACATTAAACTACTTTCATCGGGGATAATAATTTTGGAATATTGACAAGAACATTAACTATTTTTGAAATGATAATGATTACTTTGTATTTAATTAGTATATATACCGCGGTGGGGATAGCGCGGCAAAATCGCACGGAGCGCTCATGAATAAATTATAGAGATCGGTTCATTAATAAGTAACGAAGATTATTTATTTTTCTGATCAAGTTTATTGTAATTTATATTATGGTATTGTAATTAAAATATGCATACATGTATATATATAGGAACACAATCGTACATACGTTTTTGATTGTCTCGTTTCATGGATTGTCACGACAATGACGTCATTATCGCATTCGCCAATAAAAAAAAACGTTGCGAATTCAAAACAGGTTTAGTACTTAAAAATGAATACGCTTCGGCTTCTGTCTATCTGAAGCAAAGGTAATATAAAACACAGCTCTATGTAGGCTCATTAATTTCCTGCACACGAACACCACGCGGCGGCGCCGAGAGCGCTCTCGGCGCGCGCCGTGAGGGGGCACTCGGCGATTGACGTCATGTGCTTCGCTATCAATTTTTAATTAAGATACAGGCAATTAACACACATTCTGTGGTCATCCTATTAGGTTGTCATCGTGTATGATTTAATATTAGACTATGACGATTTATTTATTTTATAGATATAATAAAATTTAACTGTACGTTTATTTATACAGTTGTTTATATTGTGCAATAGTAATAATTTTGAGTCGTGGTTTACACGTTCGCTTTACTACTATTAACATAGTTCTAACATCGTCTTAATATTTTCGTGATGGGCGCATTTCTGAAACTTACAGGATCTATTCTGCGAGAACCACCTACCGTGTCCAGTAACATAGTATACCTTCAAATAGTGCGTTTTGAAATAAAAATATGCAATGACCTTTCCATACAGCATAAACAACCTGATTAAATTATACCTGACAAGAAGGAGTATAATAACTTCCTTTCATTTCTAAAAGTAGATTTTCAGTAAAGGTAAAAACTCATTTGGAACACGATTAAACATAGTAAGTACTTCATGCATGAATGTCGCGGTTGAATTACTAAATTACAATACAATTAAAGTTGTGATTTATATACATCGAAACGAGCATCATTTAACAGGTGTAACAAAAAAGTGAAATTTATGAGAGTTACATACATATTATTGTTACATATATTTATACACTGGTCGTATCTACTCCTTTTTTGTAAAAAGCCAGCGCCTGAACACAGTCTTGTCTATATGTAGCCACATTTACTTAAATAAGCTTGCAATAACATGAATGATTGTAGTATAGCAAGTTTTTCCAAAATCGACCAATTTATGAGATAATTATTGTCGATTATTATACACATTACACAAACAATACATTCTGATGATAATATATTTTTTTTACATGTACGCATTTCATATGTGGTGTCGTGTTGTTGAGCCAATAGACGGAGGTCGGACAAGGGCCTCCCGTCAGATGAGGATATTCAAGCGACCACTCCGACATGTAGGCTTTCTCCGACACATCGAACTGTTCTGGATGCGCCGTCGTCCAGCGCCAGACGTGGCCTCTCGAATACGCACCAGCTCGGATAAGTCCGAGAGCGACGCCGATCAATATCGGCATAGCTGTCGCTGGCGGATTGCGCGATCCGTCACTGTACAAACGGCGGCGGTCTATTGACGCGCGTCGATTCGCGAAATGCCAAAGGCGAATTGATAACACTTCTAAAGTCGCTTTCGCCAAGATCCGGCAATCTCGTAAACAAAGCATTTTATTACGGTTACTCTGTAAATTTGAAGATCGGTCGTGATTGAGTTCACATTTCGTCGGGCTCGCCGTGGCTTTTTCAATAATTCGGTGTGTAAACAACTTTTGTGAGTATTAATTTAACAATAAGGATTGAAAGTAGAAAAATGTCAGTGGACCGTGTTCGTTTACAAGAGTGCCGGATTTCATCTAAAGCGACTTTATGCGCTGGATGATCTCAAAAACCTTCTTTTTAACTTCTCACTACGAAAATGCAAATGGAGAAGTTACCGTTTTCAGTCCGATTAATGTAGTAGAGGATTCGAATTAGAAACGACCTTCACCCTGCTGTTTAAAGAATGAAATATATTTTATATAACTTTTAGAATGTTAAAATATATATCGCGAGTGGTTTGGCTGAAAAATTCCTGGCCGACTACGATTAATTAAAAACTCGAAAATGAGTTTTTATTTAAACATTACACTCATTATTTTAACGAAGAGATTTTATACAAATCGAAAGTTTGAAGTTTGTAAAATATGTAAACATAACTAAATAAACAGATAAGTCGATACTAGTAATTTACTCACATGTGTTTAATAAACTAGCGAAAAGCACTACTTTTTGATTGTGTTACACAAATTTGCGTTTTTAACTAATAATTGCAATGTTTTGAAGAAAGGCAGTATTCAATTTTTAATTAATCATAGACTGGCCAGGAATTTTTAGCCTACCCACTCGCGATGTATTTTTGAATATAGTGAATTTGATATAAAATATTTTTTATCCATTAAACATATGGCTAAAGGTCGCTTCTAATTCTGATCTTAAATTAACGACAATTGAACTTTCATAGATCGTTTTCCGAGTGATGGCTGTATGCGTGTGGGATGCGTTTACGCATGCGTGCATGCGTGTGTGTGTGTGTGTGTGTGTGTGTGTGTGTGTGTGTGTGTGTGTGTGTGTGAATGGATTAACGAATCGAAACGTATTCGGAAGGATTCTATTCAACTTATACTTCCTGAAAATCTAAACCAACTCTACGTGGTAGTTTTTGAAAAATGTCAAAATAAAATTTTTAGACAAATGTTTTTTGATATGACCTTTAGACTATACTTTATACTTTATACCCATCGGTATTAAAATATAATCAGTCTTTTCCCTAGAAAATTGCATCGATTGACTCAAACCACATAAAAATCGATTGATTTATTCGAAACAACGTTGAAGAAAAATTTTCTACAGTTGTCCCTTTTTTGTTACTTCTCAAAAAAACAATTTAGATCGAAGCAAATCGCTATAAAATCAAATACCTTTTTTAAGAATATCTTTCAAAAACGCAATCGATTTTTTTGCGTAACGTAAAATTCCATAAAAAGGGTTTTTTTTTTTAACTTGCGAAATTTTTGATAGATTGATGTTTGATATACTGTCATTTTTTTTCTTAAAAAACTGCATTGAATATACCACGAAGTTAATCAAAATCAAAAAATGCATACGAAAGATATCGTAGTTGAAATATGTTAAAACTGTTGTTTTTTATAAGTAAATGTTGATATTTAAAATCCTAGAAGTTTTAAAATAACATCTCTCAATAATATGCGTACAAACTTACATATTATAGGAAAACTTATAAGAAGACTTAAAAACACGTGGTAAATCGCTTAATAAATGCGTACAAATATACATTTTTATAGCATTTTCAGAAGGCAAACAACCACGCTCGCCGTCAGGTGATCACCACCGCCCATGGACACTCGAAATCCTAGAAAAGTCACTAGTACGTTGCCCCATCTTTATAAAGCTGTAGGATAGCTGATGGAGGAGTAGCGACCTACCGTAACTTTTACGAAGGAATAGGATATATCAGATAGAAAGAGAGTGAGCCACCAGACCTCTTACTCACCGTACGAAACGCAACAGGAAAAGCAAGCTCCTACTTCACGTCTGTATTCTGTGAGAATGTGGTACATATACCACAGGTCGAATCAGCCAATTCACGTCCTACAGCCAAGTTGGCCACAGCATGGCTCTACCACGAGATTTGCGGTTGGGCTGTTAGTTACTGCAATTGTTCTAGTTATCACAGAAACATTTGGGACGGATTAATACGAAAACATCTTAGATGACATATATATAGTATGGAGCAAGTGAGAATACTCAAATTAAAATATTTAAAAGTATATTAAATCGAAATAAAGTGTAACTGTGGAAGGATTCTTGATAACCCTCGTGATATATTGAAGACACCAACTAAAAACAACAACAAAGACACAATCCGAAGAAACTTAAGTGATAAACAAACAATAGTGACAGTGAAATTTACGTGTCTATTACCAACTACAAGACATTTGGCTGGTCTTTAACCATTTATTCTGTGCTCAGAGGTGACTAAAATCGAACAATAGTGCTTTCCAATACAGTTTAGATAAAAAATAACCTCCTTACTCACTAAGAAATAACGCAAAATCACCTAACAAAACAACAAAACAATACTTTGATGACTAGTGGCGCCATCTGTTAGAACAAGCATGTACTACAAAGTCCTACATCACTGCTGCGTTCTGTGACGTTGCATCGATCTATCGTTCAGTACGTGATACCAAGACCCGCCACTAGAGGGCGACACATATAGGTAAACAAAATATTACTGAACAGTCATGGATGAAATAATGAAAGCTCTTAAAAAAATCCACCTGGAATTAAATGATCAAAAAAAAAACAGTTCAAGACAGTGGAAAAAACGTGACAGAACAAGTCACACAGAATATAAATAAAAAATTAGAGGAAAAATTTTTTGCATTGGAAGAGAAACATGAAAAATTAAAGGAAACTGTAGATAATCAGGACAAAAGAATCTATTTCCTCGAAAAGCAGGCGAGACAAAAAAATATAGTATTCTTCGGTATCGAAGAGCTGGAATCCTCATATGACACTTTAGAAAAAAAATATGCTTGAATGGATAGAACAGCATTTCTCAGTCAAACTATCCTATAGTGACCTACAAGAGGTTAAAAGGCTAGGGAAGAAAGGCGATAGACCACGCCCAGTAGTGGTAACCTTCCTGACCCTGGGCATAAAGATCAAAATCTTTAAGCAAAAAAGAGCATTACGAGATACAAATTATTATATGAAAGAAGACTGCCCTAAACACGTTTTAGAAAAGAGAAACCAATTACAAGAACAGTTAAAAGCAGAGAGAGAAAAAGGAAACTCGGCTTTCCTAAAATATGACAAACTAGTCGTACTTAAACAAACATCAAAAAGAAAGTTTTCTCCCTCACCAATAAAACCGAAGGAGAATGTGCCCAAGCAAAGAAACACACAAACAAATAAAAAGAACAAATCACAACAACAAAATCCCTCAGCGAGAAGGTCAAACAGCATCTCTGAAGGAGTAATTAAACCGAGCATGCTAAACTTCCTAACAAATAAAAATACTGAAATTAATCAAGAAACCTCCAAAAACAATGCATAGCAATCAGCTGCCCTCCTCCACACAGATTCGACAACGAAATATTTAAACACAAAAAAACATAATATATCCTCCAACCCGGCTGGTCACCGTGGAGGATTACGACCAAAACCCTCCAAAGAAAACCAAAAATCTAGAGAACAACAACACCAAACAAAATCACCAACTAAAAATATTCTTTGGAGGAGGCCTTTACTCAATCCGGGGTTCTTGCTGACTAAATCTATTTACAATAAGAATATAATTTTTAGAATAAATAATTTAAACTTAGAAATAACAAATGTAACTTACAAACACTATAATTTACCAATAATACATATATATTTTCTATGTTTCTTTCGTACGTAGATACTTTCACTGTGTACTTTTAAAGTTTGTAAAAGCAAGAAATAAAAAGGTTTATTATATATATATATATATATCTTTGAAGTGAAATTTCTTTAGGCGCGACTCGAGAATAATTGAAAACTTTTATCAGTTACTCCCGGAACGCGCCTATCAGTAATGTACAGTGAAATTTATTGTCTGTTTATGGAATTGCCGCATTTAGAATTTAAATTTCGAATTTGTTGTACAACCAGAAATATTTAAATGATTGACGCAAAGACGTTTATTGTTGTTCTTGTTTGTTGTTTTTTTTTTTAATTGCGCCAACGTCGAGCTAATAACGCACACAGTACGTGTTAAGTAAAAGCCGGTAAATAGACAAGTAAAGGCTGTGTATCTCAAAATGTCGTGCTCAAAACCATTACAAAACGCATTGCCAAATTTTGACAATAGGTAATAAAAAAGGTTTTGGTTGGTCGACGTTTGTCTATGGCACGTCAATATAACCACGATAAGAGTAATATTCGTAATAGAGCTGCTGTTTACACAGTTCCCGCATTAATAATTTTAGTATCAAATTCCTCGCAATATCAAAAATATTTAAATTCAAATTGCCTAATATTCGGAACTTCATTGCAAGGCTTTGATACTGTTATTAATATTAATTGTTTTATTAACAATTGGCTTACTTTTTATATCGTATACTTTAATTTTTTATATCGAATGATTTCTTTTTCAATCACGATCTCGGTCCTAGTCGATACTACTGAGTCTAGCATGACACATCGGTTTACAAGTGTATCTCAATATTTTATTTAAACAGTGCCACCCGTCACACCGCAAAATGTGTGTCAGTATTTTATTTAAATAGTGCCACCTGTCAGATCACAAAATTTATCCCAGTATTCATTTAAAAAGTGCCATCTGTCAGATCGCAAAATATATCGTAATATTTTATATAAAAAGTGCCATCCGTAAGATCGCAAAGTTTATCTCAGTATTATATGTAAAAAGTGCCATCTGTCAGATCGCAAAATGTGTGTCAGTATTTTATATAAAAAGTACCATCTGTCAGATCACAAGGTTTATCCCAGAATTTTATTTTAAAAATGCCATCTTTTAGTTCACAAAATTTATACCAGTGTTTTATTTAAAAAATGCCATCTTTTAGTTCACAAAGTTAATCTCAGTATTATATTTAAAAAGTGCCATCTGTTAGATCACAAAATTTATACCAGTGTTTTATTTAAAAAGTGCCATCTGTCAGATCACAAAGTTTATCCCAGAATTTTATTTAAAAAATGCCATCTTTTAGTTCACAAAGTTTATCTCTGTATTTTATGTAAAAAAGGGCCACCTGTCAGATTACAAAGTTTATCCCAGAATTTTATTTAAAAAATGCTCTCTTTTATTTCACAAAGTTTATCTCAGTATTTTATGTAAAAAAGTGCCATCTGTCAGATCACAAAGTTTATCCCAGAATTTTATTTAAAAATGCCATCTGATAAATCGCAAAATGTGTGTTAGTAATTTATTTAAAAACTTATATCTGTCAAATCCCAAAATGTATTTTAATACTTTATTTAAAAGGGGCCATCTGTCAGACCACAAAGTTCATTTCTGTATTTTATTTAAAAGATGCCGTCTGTCAGATCATAAAGTCTAACTCGGTATTTTATTTAAAATGTGCCATCTGTCAGATTGCAAAACGTGCGTCAGTATTTTATTAAAAAGTGCCATCTGTCAGATCTAACATCCCATTACTTAAAGTAATTTAATAAAGCAAAATACGAATCACGTTAATTTTATTCTACATATTTTTTTTCCTTTTTATATATTTTTTCGCCCTAACCTTTATCTCAGCTTGGCTCCTGGTTTATTCCGAGTCTTTGTGTCCATATAGATCCCAACGTAGATTGATTCTCAAGATCTCCTTCTTGTCTTATTGTCGCATTACACAGTTGTAAACAATAGTGTTTGCCAATTGTATGGTATTTGTTGATTGTTCGCTTATGCGAAGTGATTTTTTTTTGTACGCGAAAATTTGCCAAATAATCCCGTTTCATGTACGCTATTAATAATTTTTTGTGATTTGGCGACATAATTAAAACATATATTGTCGTATAGTATACACATACTAACAATATAAGGTTTATTTGCAAATTACTATATAAGAACAAAAAAAAAAGAAAACCGGTTAAATGTGAAACTGGAAGGAAACGTATCTCCAAAACTCTTCGTCGTAGTGCTGAAAGTGAAGCTTCTATATTAGAAAGGATACGACATCAAAATGAATAGCGAATACATCACTAGCATTACATTCGCTGATGATACAGACACGGCGGTGAAATCACTAAATGACCTAAGTGCCATGCTCTAGTTTTCATTAAGGTTTCTCTAGAAGAGAACAAAGAGCAGTAAAAATTGTTAGTAAATAATATTCATCAAATAGTCAATACCGTAATAGCGTTTTGTTGTAAGATGTCAAACCTGGACAACAGTTAATGGCATCGAGAAAAAGTTTATGTTGGCTACGAGTTTGCAATTCACTAAAACAACAGTGAATAAAATAAGTGTACGAATTTAGAAATGCTGATACTCTTGAATAGATTATATTTCGTGAGTTCGTAGTAGTTCAACGTATGCCTGATTTGTCTAAACTTAGAACGCCCGAGTTATCCTGACCCGTTTCTAAAATATCAGATGATAATGCTCGAACGGTTTGCCGGCGCCGTCGAATTGGGCTATCGGCGGCCATCGCATCTCTAGGGTTGTCACTTTGGTTGTTAAATTAACCGAAAGTTTTTGACAAACGTGTCCTTCTTGTTCTAAATCTTTTGTTGTCTTGTTCCTGTGTCACATTTTCATTCCCTGCAGCTCAGGCATACCTTTCCATTTTTTTTAAATTTGAAGAATGTCTCATTTTAGAGGAAGATCTTGTATTATTCGCGCCGGCCCGGTGGGTCTACACACAGATCGTTTTGTAGACGAAATGACACAAACGACAGAAATCAAACATTTTATGTTTTGATATCCACCGTCTATGAGACTATTCAGTGTGCGAAATGTTTAATAAGCTGAATCTACACGCAAAAAATACATTCAGAACGTAAGGAAATTGAGAAAAAATAGGTATATTATAAGAAAAACAATTTACCGATTTGACAATATTATTTAAGTACTCATCATCTTGTATAACAAATAACAGTTGTATAAACAGAAAATAACTTTATGTTACTTAAGAAGTAAGAAGTTTCTACTTAACGATGTAACGTATTACCTTAAATTACATTTTCATTTACACTCACACAGTAGCGCGGTGTTAAGCCTAGAGTAATTAGTTCGCGTGTGCTGCCAATGAAAAGGAAAATAAGGTAAGCGGGATTAGTGATTAGAAATGTACATAATTATTAAAACGAGAAAACAACAAGTTAAGTGGGGGTAAACGCGACTAGCCTAGGATGGTAATGCGAGGTGTGACGATAATGAATGACACATAAATCAAATTCGAAACAGGATAAATACGAAACAATGAAAATTTTGCTGTTATATGAAGAATCTGTGCAGTAGAAGAAGGCACAATATAAAGAAACACGGCTGTTTGGTTGTTACGTGGGAGAATCCATCCTCTTCTACTAATGACGTCAATTGGTTTTGATGCCTTGGGTCGTTCGTTATTTGGGCTCTTTAGTTCGATGTGGACCAGCTCTTACGGCTGGTATCGGCTTCAACACCTTCACTCTTCTCTAGCGGCTTGTCTACTCCCATATAAGTACGCAAGGGTTATTCAAGGATATTCGATAATACCTTCAGGTATTATTGAATATCGGTGCACATCAAGAATGTAGACTACACGACACACCTATTTACGTTTCCAGAGTTTACCTACCAATTTATTTCCAACCTCCTTTCTTACCGATACATCAGCAGATACATACATATATTCTGACACGATTTGTTAGAATATACGTAAATTTGAAATCTGAAAATAGGTTTAAGAATAGTTTCTTAGGGTTTCAAAACTTTGACTTGGAGTGAAAAATGGACATTCGTAACGAAACAGTCATGTATGTATGACGGGGCTAAGAAAGGATTGACAGTCAAAAATGGGAAGAGTCCCAAAGTGAATTCGAGATAGAATCGACATGATATCCTTGCAGGATATTCTATATCGAGCAGGCAGTCGCTAATATTGTACAAGACTATTTTTGTTATAAAAATTCGACGAAAACTTTAAAAGTAGTTCTTGATTGTGACACAACGATTGAATATGTATGAGTTTTTTTTATCTACTAAAGTTTGTACCCGATTTCTTTCGCCTATTCGTACCATTACACCGGAATACTACATGGATTACAAAAAATATTTCATTTGTAAAAAGCTACATGAGCATATTTTATTTTGATACTAACATTTACCCCGGCTTTACATAAATCAAAACAGTGATCGGTAGCGATAATGAAATTGAAAACAAAACGGGGAGCATAATCAGTTCTGCGGGAACGAATTTGTGAATAGGTCTGGGGTCCAAATTGACAGTGGGACCAGGAATAGAATCAAGAACGTGACTGGAATCGTAACCAGGAATAGTATCCGGGACCAGAATCAAAAGAGGGAAAGAGATTGGCAGCACCATCGATCGAAATAGAAGATGAAGGAGTACATTCTATATCCACGCGGGTGAGGCCGTGGGTGGAAAGCTAGTAAGTCTCTAAAATCGGACATTTCCTATTAGCATGTAAAAGACAAATAGATAAACACTATATTAGTGAGAAAAATACGAAAAATATTCCCTGTTAATATAAAATATTGTACTACAGAATTTATAAATTATTCTCTCCATTTTCTCTTAAATAATCGTTCGAACTTTAATGAATTAACTTCCGAAATATCAAAAGATGCGGTGGTATTATTATAATCCTCGCTGAGATGTCGTTAGAGTTGATTTGAATTTAAATTCAATTTGGCCGTTCAATTTCAACACCATTTAGGTAGAAATTGTAGATAGACGACAATGACAGAGAAATGTATTATGTATTTAGTGGTTTAAAATCTAAGAATTTATATTTTTAAATATAAATACAAGATAATTTTTCATCATATTTCACTATTGTTTAATTGTAATATACATGCCATTTTATAGGTAGCGACATGATACTAATGCTGTAGTAATTTTGGTACTTCTGATCAAAAAACTGCGACAAGTAGTTTTGACAGTCCTCTCTTGATGTTAACCTAACACTACCTAAAGTATTCTGAAAAACCGAAACAAGTGAAAATCTAAGAATGAAAGGTCAGGGTTATACGGTGGATGCATTAACGCTTACCTTCCAAACTTTCTCAATATTTACTGAGTGGATAATAAGGGGTTGGTCTGGCATTATTATTATGAAAACCACATCCTCTCTATTGATTAATACCGGCCTTTTTTTCTTGATTTCTTGCCTAAGTCTCATCAGTCGTTGGCGGTAGAGATCCGAATTGATAGTTTTGACGGCGGTAAAATCTCAAGATGAATAATTCTTTCTAATCCCACCATACACAGCATCAACTTATTGCAAGTTAATCCGAGTTTTGCTATAGTCTGTGGATCTTGCTTGCCTTTTGACCATGATCTTTTTCGCACGTTCTTGTCGTAGGTAAACCATTTTTCATCGCCAGTGATCGATCTTTTCAAAAACGGTTCGGTTTCATTACACTTCAATAGAGAGTCGTAAGAACTAATATGCTGATCTTGCTCCACTTTTTCCAAATCGGCTTCGACTTTATCCATAATAAGGCGACTAGAGCGAGATTCAATTTTGACATCAAAATTACCGGACTGAAAACGTTTGAGCTAGTTTTGTGCTACTCTTACCGACACTGCATTGGATTCATAAATGTTACAATTTTTTTTCGCGGCTTGTCTCGCATTTTTTCCTCTTTCGTAATAAAACTTCAAAATATATCCAATTTCCACGTTAAATTCACTTATTTTGGTGTACAAAAAAAAACATTATAAAAACGACGGGAGACCGTTTTTACATTTATTTTTCATTTTTTGAAATGGCTTTTATTTAATGGTATCGAAACTAACAAGATACAAACAACATAATCAAAGAGATTTTACTGCAACTTTTCACTTATAAAATACGAAAAATCTTTTTTCCCGACCTAATATTATTTTGTGATACAAAATTACACACTACTTTGTAAACTGCACTAGTTGATCTAAATTATTTCCTTTAATAAATTCAAATACTTCAAGTTACTGATCAGAAGATTTCTCTGATAACCGACCTGTTCGGACGATACTGTAATCCTGTTTCGAGATTGCATACAATTTGAAGTCTTGAAGACAGACGTAACGTAAGTTCAATTATAAAATCGTTAAACGTAAAAAAATAATTTATACACCTATATCTAATTAATACGCATATTTCAAAGAAAGTTAGAAATTGATCTTATAGAGAATAAAAATTAGATACAAGTTGTAATGTGGGACATCAATTAAAGTGGCTTAATTTTAAGAGTTACAGATATTCTGCATAATGTTAAGCCGCACATTAAAAAGACACGTCGAAAAATACGATAAAATAATCTAGAATTATCGCTCTATTCTATTATATTGAAAATTATGGAAAAATCAGTGTATACAACATAGATATTATTTGTACTAGGTTATTACTATTCACTGCTAACGCTTTTTTATGTTTCCCCAAAATTTCAAAATTGGGTGTTCAGATCTTAAGCATAAAGTATGTAAATACTACTTTACCTTACGAGAATTTCAAACAATGCTTAAAATATCAACATATCATTCATCCGATTTGTTTTGGTTTCGCTCAGTGTAATTTAAGTATTGTATCAAGGACAGAGTGCATTTTTTCGTATAATATATTGTATATTTAACTACCTTTACGCACGCACGCACTCACACACATATATATATATATGCTTAGCTAATACAACCAAATATGACAATATAATCACGACCAACTCGAATTGGCAGTATTATATTTGGTTACCTATTTTGTTAATGAAGCGATAATATTGCACTTAGTCATATCGTTAGAATGGGTATGCAGATGTAGTTACCAGTTAAGTGGGAAATGATAGATAAACTAACCCGCATGCGATATTGTCAGAAAATATTAACATGTTTAAATATTAACATTTTTATAAAAATAAAAACTTAGAGAGTATTTATACAATTTGTCATACATATTTACAGATATGATTTGTTTATGGTCTGAGAGTATGAGGAATGTAGTTTGGAGAAATATAGTTTGATATTGATTTTGGTTTAATGTGACTAAAATGTAACGAAAGAAAAAGTGCAAGTAATCATAGTCTAGTTTAATAATAACCCATCGGCCTGTGCGACATACGACAGCTCAAGGCCTGCACCAATACCGGCAGTAGGCATTAAAAAAAACGAATTTTATAACGTAAAATACACGTAAACAGTAAGATTAGACAGATTGTGTGTACATTATCTGTTAAATCTTACATTATTGCAATCCGCCTAAGTATTTTTCGGACTCATGAGTAGAATGAAATACATCACTCGTTGTGATGACGATGAAAGACAGTGAGAGCAAACCTGCTTGTCAGTGTAGTTTAAACAGTATTTAATTCTCGACGCTTTCTGGGTGGGATTGGGGACTATGAGTCAATTTGATACCCCACTTCTTAGCGTTAAGGCGTTTGATTGCGACGGAAGTCCTAGCGTTGGTCACGTAGCGCATAACGTCTTATTTTTGCAAATGGACTTTTAGATAGGTCGATATAGCTTAAGTGGAGGTAACAGAAGTCAAATGAAAACAGAATATGGACGGTTCCTATATATATTGTAAATATGTGATTTTTAGAACTAAACTTTATGAAATGTCAAACCTAACCAATTTTCACTATGTTTATTCGATGATAAGTAATTATCGTTACTACTGATTTATCGTATATATATTCCTATTGAAATGAAATATTCCGTAACGAATTAGGTACGTGGTGACCTTATAGGCCAACTTGATTCTCCAGTATAATACCGTCGACTCGATCTGTCTGCAGTGTGCGTCGGCCGCGCCGAGGTTACGGACAGTCGTTTGTTATCTTTCTGGTGTTGCGCACACGCCGGTTTGTTTGTAAACAGAGCCTTGCACTGTGAATATTTCGAAATCGAAACTACTCTGATTTACGTACGTATAATATTTTTGTATTAGCCGTATAGAAATAATTATCTATGTGAATATCCATATTCGTGTGGGATATGATTATTATTTGTGCATTTTATATTTAGACATAAATGAATGAATGCTGTACGATTTGAGATAAAGAAGCGTATATGGTATACGACCAGTGCCAGACTGACAATGACCCTGTTCCAAGGCACTTCATGTTTGAAGAATCCTTGGAGTAGAGAAAAATATTATCTTAAGATTGTAACTCGAAAAAATACAAAAAACTGGTTGTTAATTTTAACTTAAACAAATTAATTAAAGATTAATTAAAAAGGAAACATTTACCGCGTCTGATGTTAGTATTGACTAAAAAATTATTGCTCTATGTTTTTCTAATAATACTGGAGACGAACCGCCCTTTCTTTATTTAAGAGGAGTATTTTTAGGGACAGGCGATTTTTTTTTAGTTGATCGCTACTTAGTCTGTGCCACATATAAAGTTACTTTTTGCAGAGACTTCAGCCACCGAACTTGTCGCCACGTGCCCGTGCAATATTTTTTAACTAGCTCATTAACGCAGCTAGACCCGTATTTATTTATGAGTAAATCAATATATCTTTGTAACATTAAGTTGAAGTGCGAATATTGTTTATAACTATTTATCTAATTCCACACGCTAATTCGTGGTTACGACGCGGCAGTTCAATACTTATACGTTTTATGATGTTTTTACATGTTAATTTCATATTAAATACTAATTTCCGCTCGTGGCACCGCCTACGAGGGCATAGAATGAGACATAGAAATGTCTCGCTCTCACTCTCTCTCTCGATTCTGATCGCGATACCGCTTTTGCTTGCGGGCCGATGTCGATCTAAGTGGATTACGATTATTCTTGATCTCGGCGCTGCTCCTTGTTCCAATTACGATCATACTCTTGATGATAATTTTAGTCTCACGCTTGATTCAACCTTCGTTCCGTTCTCGACTTTCGATTCTGTTTTTCGTCCCATTTTCAATTTTGATTCCGGTGATTTGGACGCAGCTAGTATCGAAATGCAATTATAGGCTATATTATTCAGAGATAGTGTAGCTTTCTATAAGTAGTACAATTTTTAGACTCTGTAATAGCACAAATATGCAGATGACGCTAGAGTGGAATGCCAATAGTCTATTTTATTTAAGGAGCTTCTTATTCATGAAATAATTTTCAGAATCGATTTAGTAATTTGGTTCAATAGTACGAATACGCAAACAAAATCGAAGACAGTTGTAGGTTCTGTTTTTCAGAAACCTTAAATATTTTTGAATTTTGAATATTTTTGGAAATAGTTTCTCCGAAAGTAGCAGTAATTATCCTCCCTCCTCTATTTTTTAAATCATACTTACAAAAATTATGAAAAAAAAAATTGTAAACATAACACTTAGTAAATACTTCCAAATTTGCTTGTGCATTTATTTAAATTTACAAATTTTTTAGAGTAATATATACCTTCTTGTTTCTCTAGTAATAGGTGACTAAAGTTCTTATACCAATTCTGTGCGGGAATTTTGAAAAAAGTATAACAACGTAGTTTTTTTCGTCTATAGTACATTTCTTTGTAGTCACGGCTTCGGAACTCTACAGTGAGTTTGGTCCGACCTGCTCTTGGCCAGTTTTTTCTATTTGCGAAAGACGAATTTCGCCATTTTTAATAAGCAATATTTAAACAATTATACCAAACATACTTATACCTCATTTCATGAAGTTTCATACAAAAGTGGACCCTCTTTTAGTCCGATAAAAAGTGAATTTCAAAATTCTTTCTTTTGGGGCCCTGAAAATATACAGATTATCATCTGATTACATTCAACTTCGATCGGGTTTCTTCGGTGTAGAATTGGCAAGTCACATTTGTCCAATTATAAACTTATTGTTTTCATTTTACATTACTCAAAAACTATTTCATCAACTAATGTAATGTAAAAAGCAAACCCTTTAACCATAAAATTCCGTGTGTCGGTTTCATTTACCCCCCCTGTAAAGCCATACCCTCCAACAATTTTGTATTTCAGACTGAGGGGCTTGAACCTCAAGCCCCCCACGCTGGCCCAGTTTGGAGGCTATCAAAGACTGACAACGTCCGCGATCAACAGCTTAACACATTTTCGAGGCACAAAGCATGTGGTTTGACGCTGTCAATTTTCAACCTAACCTAAGTTTACGTTGACTTAGGTTAAAAACTTATTGGTCGATTCAGCCCTGGTCAGGATCGAACCTAATATCTTAAGGTCTAAATCCGAGCCTTAAGCACAGAGCCATAAAGTTAATTTTTTTAATGTTTATTATACGGTGTATTGAAATCATATATAGCTTATCATTTACCTAATCACATGTTCCGAATGTATATCGATATTCATAAAGATTTGCTAAGTTTTTTAGATTGCCAAAAGGCATATAGATAGACAAATAGGCAGACAAATTATCATTTGCGTAATCACATGCTTTTACTGTATACCAACTTTAACTAAGACCGTTGAAACTCTTTTTAAGCTATAAAAGAACATACAGACAAAAAACAGACGAACAAATAGACAATAGCCTATAATTTGCGCAATCTTATGTTCTGACTGTACACAAATTTTCATCAAGATTGGTAAAATATTTTTTAAGTTATAAAAGAACATACAGACAACAAAACAGACGGACAGACAGACAATAGTCTATAATTTGCGCTATTTAATGTTCTGACGGTACACTAGTTTTCATCAAAATCGGTAAAATATTTTTTAAGTTATAAAGGAATATGTAGACAGATAAATAACAAACAGACATTCAGAGAATAGCCTATGCTTTGTACAATCGCATGTTTTTACTGTAAACCAATTTTCATTGTGATCGATCCAACCTCTCTTAAGTTATAAATTGACACACAGATAGATAGTAAGTAGCTCATGATTTGTGCAATCCCATATTCTTACTGTACACCAATGTCTATCACGTTTTGTAAAATTGTTCTTAAGTTAAGAACAAATAAATAAAAAGATAGATAAACAGTAACCGATGATGTGCGCAATTATATGTTTTTACTATGTAGCAATTTTCAACATTGGGTTATCCGCTCTTGAGTTATAAAAGGACATACAGACACACAGACAGACAGAAATAAATAATAGAGAGTTGTGGTCAGTTAATTATAATATAAACATCTATCACGAAACTTTACAAAAATTGAATGTACATGACTACAAGGCTACTACAAGACTACAGATTCATAAAGGAGTACAAATAGGAAACGAAATAAAAAGGCACTATGCTAGCTGCAAAGAAGCTATAACATTCAAGAATTAATTATTATTGATATAGACAATTAAGACCCGATTTAACCAACCAATGCTAACAATTAACAGGTCGTTAATTTAAATTTGAAATCCTTTTTTCATACAAAGCTCTTCTAAATTTTGTCTTAACAGCTTGTTGATTTGTGAAATCGGTTGATATTTATACAAATATACAAATAAAAAATATTTATTTGGTGATCAAGTCGAAGTAAAGATTTTGATACAAACTAAAGTACATATTTTAAGCGAGAATAAAACAGAAAATGATATGAGAGAAATTATGCTTGTTGTGAAATACGAGTGCATCTATATATATATATAGATATATATATCTGTACATTAAATACTTTTTGAGAAAATCTCTATTACAATAGAGACCCCAAAACAGCTACTTTTAATTTTTTTTTGCTTGTATGTTTGCCTATACATTATATAAAGTTTTTAGTTTGTAGTAAACAATTTGTGTTTAGTTGTTCAAATATCACTAAAAACCTATATAATGTACCGATTTTAACAAAACTTCTTGTGTTTTATTAGCAGTGAATAACTACTTAAATTAGAACACAATTCATCACGCTACATTATCTAGGGGCTAGATAGAGAGCTAATTTGATTTTTTTCTCTCTTTACTTTCAAGTTAATAACCAATGAATAAAATTTCGAAAAAACACTACTTACCTACCGTTAAATTCTTTGACGTATTTCACGGAAAATTCACAATATTTTATGTTTTAAAATCAATAAATTTCATGAAAAGGAAGAAATCTCGCTGTTAGCGTTGTAGTTTTGAAAAAGACCATGGCATGATGTCTAAGATGATGAAAGGCATCAATAAAATTAGGAACAGCTTTCACGTCTTTTTAAAATGTATTTTTATATCATAAAAAACCAAAGTCGCGCGCAACAGTTAGTATATTATACACGTATTTGTTTCGCGACATAATTCACACGTATAGACAATCTTGGCTCGTGGAGGATGCGGGATTAATTTCTTTCATCTGATCTATCTCTCACTACAGATGTCTGCCGTATCCATGACTATCATCAAATGAACATTGCGAGTTGGCGAAAATTTTTTTTGTCTTACAATATACAGTCTAAATTTTTTATTATCGTACGATAATTACGTTGATATTATTATCGCCAGATGCTCTTCCGAAACGTTATGTTATGGCATCAAAATATTTGCACATTTATTATGTTAAGCTACCCTTCTACTGATTCCGTTCAAACTAGGTCAGCTATAAAAACGTGCCAAGTACGTAAACACTTTCGGACTTGTACTAATTTTATAGTATCGACAAACAATATCCAATCGACTTTTGATAATTACTATTTAATTACTTTGTAATTGTAATAGATACAGTAGCTAATCAATCCTACGTACTATATAATAAATAATTCACAGCATACACAGTCTATTTATTAATATTTAATTTCGTACGGCTGTTTATTAATTTCGTACGTTATGTTTCTATTTCGAACTTGTTTGTTACGAAATTTATAAATCATTTTCGTTTTTTTATTTGCAATGTATATGTATATAAAAACATATTTTTTACGATTTTCGTAATGTAGATAAATCACGTGTTTTTTGCTACTAAATTTATTAAGTGCCGCAACCTTCTGCAAAGGTGTTCGCCGCTGTATCTACGTGTTACATTTTCGCGAACGTAACAAGCGCCTGCTGCCGACATTTTTATTACCTAACAATTCGGTTTGAAGGCCAAATTTACTAAATAAATACTTTTTGCTCTGAAGTTGGTCACGTATCTTGGCTAAAAGTCGGAAGCCGGCATTTTTTTTGTAATGCATTTAAAATTATAATAATACTGACCTTCTCTTATTACAAATGGACGCTATACGTACACTGCCTCACTTTCAGCTCTATTAAAGTTAAAAAATATGAATATAAAATGTAGTTTCTGAAATAGGTGAATGGATTTCATAATTATATAATAAATATTAATTCGTTTTATGAACAACATCGATGGATTATAATTTTAAGCTGAATATCGTACAAAAAAACACACACACAAATTATACACACGTACAAAGTGAAACTTCTTTATGAAATATCATTTTTATTTCATATTTAAAATTACTATGTTAAGCTAAGTTCAAGCATAAGAAGCTAGGTTATGTTTTTCTTAATGGAGAACTATTCTTTACTTTCCGGCTTCATCATCAGATCCTGAAAATCGCTTATGATCGAAGTGCATCTCAAGACAATTCCAACAAGCTCAAACATGACTAGGATACATCGTCTCATTATGGAATTCTAATGCTAAACTTCCAGTTCCATCATCAGATCAGTCCTATAGTACCATATTATTTTAATGTTTTTCAGAAAAAAAAAAGAAAACGTTGCAACAAAAAGTTACAAGAAAACAATGTAATTTTTTTTTCAATGCAAATTTTTCTGCTACGTCATAAAGAAGTTTCACTGCGAAAAGAGGCAGTAGTCAACGAATTTCTAAGATTTTTGGTATATTATGTCATAAGTCCGCCATTTGTAAACCGAATATAGAATATGTTCTTTGATGATAAGATTTTATAATCGAAGTGGTCTAATTCCACAGCTAACGATAGACGGGAATTCTTCGAATTATGACAGCACATACATTCAAATTCGGGTATTATATTAAAAAAATACACGCAACAGTTAAACCGCTGCGCGTTTGTATGACTGGCAGTGCTCTATGCTTTTTTCCCGCCCAGACTCTATTAGAACTTTGTCCGTGGGTTTCGTTTAATAGATATTCGTAAATAAAACTGAACCGATAAGCACGACACCCAGAATATTATCTACGTTATTACGTAGATAATATTCTGGATAGATAGTATTACGTAGATAATATTACGTATGCTAACATAATTATAAGGTCTTTTTTGTGCAAGTCTATGAGCACCTTACTGATCAGTGATCAATTTACTTAGGAATAATAAATAAAATTGTTTTTCCTTCTTTTCTAAGTCGGTCTTTATTTGTTTCCTCCATATTATGTGAGTGGCATGTTTCGTTGGTCAACCAATAAATCAATACAAGTATATAAAATCATGTTTTTAGAAGGTCTTGATTACAATGATTTCTTTATGGTGAAAATAACGAAATCTAAATAATATAATATTCTCCAAAGTATCGATTAGTTTCATTTAATTCTTCAATATGTTCAAATCTTTAAAAATACTTCTATTTTGTTGACGTCATACTAAATAAGGATATTCACTGTTATATTGTTTAATGTCTATTGTGCTCATAAAGAATGCTCTCAATGCGTACTTTGTTACTATCTAAT
Organism: Eumeta japonica; assembly: GCA_005406025.1. NCBI lineage: Eukaryota > Metazoa > Arthropoda > Insecta > Lepidoptera > Psychidae > Eumeta > Eumeta japonica. The sequence continues at coordinate 45,895 of BGZK01001408.1, forward strand.
CTTGTTGAATAGGTACTTGTATACTTCCTGTAGTAGGTCGAGACTTATTTTATGACTCGACTTAATTCTATTGAGGTAATTCAGATACAGTGGGTGGTGTTTTAATGAATGTATTTGTGTGTTTGTATGAATGGAATATTTTAAATCGTATGTTTTATTTAATTTTGTGAAATCAGTTTCACTATTCTATTAAATCTTTGATCGATTTCATCAAGAATTATTATAACTGAATTTCTTTAATAATATTTGGAGATATAAGCTCTACTTAATAATTGGTTAATTTACAAATATCAAGTTCAATGTTTTTGGCGGGCAGTCAGCCTAACAGGCATCATAATAATTGTGGTCGTTTTGACGTAAAATATTTTAATACCTTTGCGAACTATCGGAAATTTTGTGCAATAATTTTAGATTACCGACGTCTTTTTTACGCAATTTTACAATTTTTGTATCATAACTTTATACTTGTGGCTTGTACGACTACAAACAATAGATAATTTTAGGTATTACGATTTTGCGTGAAATTTCATCTTCTATTTTGGATGCCGACACAAATCAGTAAATAATTAAATTTGTGACACACACACAAACATATCGTACACGTTTCTGCGTGTAAATTGTAGCCATACTCGTTTTTTAGGCGAAATATCAAGAAACAGAAAAAAAGTTGCTCGGGTATAATACTAGACAAGCAGGTATGTAAATAAAGAAACTCAACGAGCTCAACAGTGAACTGGAATTAGTTTTAGTTGATATAAAAAAAGGTTAAGGCACGCACAGCTACAGAAAGTCAAGGTTAAGTGGCAACAGTCACCTGTAAAACCGAGAAATCGATTTACGGTGCGATTAAAAACTGGGAACGCACCGAGATGAAATGAAAACTCGGTTTGTGTTATGATGATTAATTTAACTAGTCTTAACCCTGAAAAACTTTGAGAATTCATGAAAGTCTCAAATGCTTGTTGATATTTATCGATCCGTCATACTGCGTCTTCGCCTCTACTTCATGTTTATTCTTCCATATATCTAGCCCTTGTGTCAATAATGTCTTTTATCCTTTTTTAGGCTCATCTGGTTAACACTCTAGCTCACAATACGTTCTAAATTTAATAACACACAAATGTCGATTAATTTCAAATAATGGTAAGCGAAGAAAGTTCTACTCTAGAGTTACTTAATGAAATTTTAATGGGATTGTAAATTTTACGATTAACTATCAATCTTGCCTTCTTTCTACATTTATATGTAATTATATATATATATATAAAATTTTAATGGGATATATATATATATATATATATCCCATTGAAATTTTATTAAGTATCTCTAGAGTAGAACTTTCTTAGCTCACCATTATTTGAAATTAATCAATATTTGTGTGTTATTAAATTTCGAATATATAGATATATATATACAAATGAATTATTATTTAAAAGCATATTTTATTTTGCTACTTATACTAAAAAAGAGAGGTATATCCACCTTTTCGAAAATTTTCTTGCAATAGTCATTTATGATGCATTTCCCTTACTTATACGTACTGCCCGATACTTCCTGTTATAAAAAGCATCACAAGGTCTCAGGTTACGAAACAAAAACCTTACATTGAAACCTTATAAATGTGTATCAAATTACTTCTGGATTTGAGTTTCACATCAACAGTTACGGCTTATAGGTTTCCGCGCATATAAATTTATATGACTCGGTAGTAAATAATTAAACAAAAAATTAATATCTTATGCGAGTATGCGCACAATAATGCAGTGGATATTGTCAATTAGCATTATGGTAGCATATAAGTTGCATAATATCATAGCCAAGTCCAGAATTATGTGAATAGACAATGTAAGGGTCTGTTCACATAATCGAGCAAAAGCGTCGAATTCGTCGTGACCATATTCACACTCTTCGTAAAATTGGCGCGTATTTGTTTCCTTTAGAGGTTGTTTACGGAGCATAACTTAAACATAGCTTAAATTAAGTTTCTCGTTGTGGCAACCCTTACATAAAAATTAAAAACGTCGGCGATGATGAGATAACGGGATATTCGGATACACCTTTTTCGCGGAATCTGAGAGTATTTTATCGTTCGCCCGATGGCCTTTAGGTACATAAGAACGGTCCTGTTGAAATGTCTGTATGTCCGTCGTACAAGCGACGGCGAATCGCCACCAATTTCTACTACGCCCAGTTAGGGCCAAATGTAATGGAGTAGCATTGAAATATACCATAAGGATGCGTAAAAAATTGAGTTTATAGAGAATATCACATCAGCGACGAGTTTGCCTGTCAGTTATTTAAAATCTTTGAATCTATACATATATAATGAAAATAGGTTGTCTATGTTCGCCAATCACGTAAAACCTACTAAACGTATGGACATGGGACTGGGACCATTCGATGCGGAATGATTTGTAGATGGTTCTAGGCTACTCATTTTTCGAATTCCGTAAATCCTTCGCCATTTTATTTATAAATAAAAATTACCCAGCGAAGCGGGCGGGACAGCTAGTACATTATAAAACAATAAAATTATTTTAATTATCGGCATAGGCCGCGTCGCCACCCGCAGAATGTGCTGTGGGCGGTGCATTTGGTCGCGGTAACTAAATAACGTCAGACCGTGTCCGTGACATCGTCGTTACGATTATTCGCCTCGAATACATTATTATATCATTAACATAACTTTTGTTGTAGTAGTACGACTGTGATGCGGTGAATATGAAGATCGGTCACGCGAACGGAATCAGGTTTTAGAATTGGAAACCAAACCTTTGGTCTGAGGCGATCTATAGCTTGCGATCTATAAATATGTCTACTATTTTCGCGAGTACGGGACCAATACTAAATTCACGCTCGGCGGTTGGGGTCGAAAGTACATGTTTTGTCTATCCGTATGCTAGCGGAGCGTGAACCGTGATTCCCGTGCGCAGTGACATGCAGGTGTTACTCGCACTGATTGCGTGCGCTAAATAATGTCGCTTGAAAGTAAAAAATATTAAAACTTTGTCTTAAAGAATAAAAAAATAAAAATAAATAGTATTCCTATAGTTCACTTTTTACGTAATGTTATTTATATTGAATGAGCGCGAACGTCGACAGAAACAGTTGTAAGGCTTCCAGTAAAGGTATAGTTGAAACAACAAAATTGTTCAGTAATTTGTTTCTAGACTGGATTTAAGTTTTTATTTATGAAAGATAGAGTCGAGATTTTGTTATTTAATTACGCAAAATAGCTTTCGCTAGAAAGTAGATACTTATGTCTACTTTCTAACGAAACAGTGCTATACGTTCTCTACTCACAGACAAAAATAATGATCAAAAAAACGAGTGGTGTCGTGAGACACCAGGTAGGAACGAAGTTCCTTCGGCTAATGTAGAATCGACACAATTTGCAAAAAAAAAAATATAATGTACGGTAATTGCGCGAAGTCGTAAACAAGTCGCGCGCTTCATGCCAGCCGTGCCCGGTGTGATCCACCAATCAGCGCTCGCCGTTCGCCGAGCTCGCGTCACCTTGCGCCAATAAACGCGCAGTAAAATAACGACATATCTAAAAATATACAACTGTCGCGCCGGCGCACGTCTCATTTAACGGTTTTATTCCACGGACTTTTTCTTATTCTTACGGTTTTATTCCACGGACTTTTTCTTACGGTTTTACTATCACATTTTTTTCAGTTCGGTCGCGCAGCAAAATCCCTATCTCCTCCAAGCCCGCCGTAAGGAACTTCGTTCCAATAATTCAATACGTAAGGAAAAATTGTAATTTGAAACTATGTATTACAGGCGTGTTATTGCTAAATTGATTATAAGTAACAGAAACGAGATGCGACATTTATTCGGCTATTTCTTGTAATACGCTAAGGCGTGTTGGTCTCAGCGCTTAATTGCTAGTTAACTTTTACAGTCGTATTTGTTAATTTTATACTTATATTTATTACCGCAATTATATTCTTATTTACCTGTTTATTTGCAGCCTCCGCATTACACATCGCTTTATAATTGGTTTGCCTCTTAGGTCTATTTAGTTTTTTTTCCAGTTCCAATTTTTAAACAAATGCCTTTTTCTTCGTGGTATTCCCACAAACTTTAATATTTTATTTGTTTACAAAATTCAATTTATTCGGCACATTTTTTTTAAAGACATAGCTTTCTTTTTTGTCGCTCTTTAATGACGAATTTCGTTGTTGAATTTGCAATAGCTTCCGATGCAAGTATTAAAGAGATTTAACTGCCTGTTTAACACCATCGCATCTTTCGTGTCTCAATCTTCTGGTAGATCATAATGTAGCGTTTACAATTAGCGTCATTGTACGGTTTTTAGCGTTACAAAGTATTCGGTTGGACCCTTAAATTACTCCATACATTGAGAAATATGGTCCTCCGAAGTGGTCTTTCAAAATGATTAGGTTTTACAAAAATTAGGTTTTTCATTATGGCTCTATGTAGTTTCTAGTTCCAAAAGGCTTATATTTTATCGGTGTTAATTTTTTTTCATAAAACAATAAGTTAAAGTTTTTATAAAATCATATTTTTGCTAATGCTTTAACAATTGTATTGTTACACGTAACATAATAATACAATCTTAATATTTTAAAATTTGAAGGTAGTAAACGGTCGCCTAACCGAATAAAAAAAAAACATTTTTTATTGGCTTAACCGGTGTAGCATCGGGTTACTTGCGGGTACATTGATAGGTATAAATAAGTTTAGTAGATGTACATTGATGATGGAAGTCTTTTCAAATGTTATTTTCTAGTAGAAAACATATCGTCAGCAGTAGTTCAATAAAAATATTACAACAAACGTAAATGGTCTAAATGTACAAGCGTTTTGAAGTTGAGGCGCAAAACAGGTAAAAATAATTAAGTATATATTCTAAGTAAAATACTTTACGCATTTATTATCAGTGAAACTCATATAACAAGTTAAAAATAGAAAAGTAAATACACCCGCCATCATAGCTTAATTTATGTGGTACGCGTAAGTTGAAATAGTTCATAGTAATGCAATTAACGGCGCACTTTGTCCTTGTAATTGGACCATAAAAGTTACAAGATTATCGCTCACGCATTATTGCGGCGGTTATAATTAAAGTTAACACGCTCTCGGTGTTAATTTACTATAGGCATTATAGGGTTGCAAATCGTGCTGCCATACGACCTTTATGTCGCTACTTATGATACTTGGATGTTGCTTGGATCCGGAACCGGAAATAAAACGTTGTCCATTCTTTTGTTTATATCTTTATAAGCCAATATATTACAGTCAGTAATTTTGAGTGTAATTTGTGTGAATACAAATATATGTAAAACATTTAACATATCTATATTATAGGACATAGAAATAGTTTTAACATAATGAGTATATAGATTAAAGTTAGACATTATTAGACTAGAAGGTTTTTTTAAAAGTATATATGAAAAAAAAGGAAAATCGTAGAGGAACATTCAAGTTTAGATTTTTTGTTATAATTTATTTTTAATGAGGTCTAGAAATCCCTGTGACGTAGCGAATATCGAAGTTGGAGGCAAGAGAGTAATAATCGATCTTTTGTATATCGAAGTTCGAGTCGAGTGCCTAATAATCGATCTTTTGTATAATACGTCCCGTATCGCCGTTCGAGTGAATCGATTACTATTTAATCCCGATATATCGGAAACCTTTCGCCTCGAGTGTTTGACATTTTCAGGGAGCTGGGTTCCTCCGACCTTAATATTGACGTTGTAGGTACTGACGTCGATTGGTTATTATGTATTTGAACACACTTTGCTTAATAAATGGAGTTTTCGCCGAATGCACTTTATAACTCGAATTGCCTGAATAATTTTTGTGTACCTAAATGTTAAAATCCGCAAAATAAAGATTCGTATGTGACTTTTTTATCCAGGTATAGATTTCGCGGGAAATTCATTGATAGTGTTTCATCCTCTTTTTAGCTTTGGCAATCGTTAAAAATCTGTGAAAAATTCAAATTACAATATTTAGTAAACATTTTCAAATATTATTTTGAATAAAATATGTTTTCTAGTTTTTTTAACATTAACAATTTTCAGTATACAATAGCAAGCAGTAATCAATTAACTAAGTGATCAAAAAAGATATTGTGGATTCGTTATCCTTTTAGAAATTACATTATCTTTTAGTAATTTCTGAAATTTCATATTTTAGGAAACATTTTAAATATTATATTAATTTATTTATACTCATATCTAATCCTTTTCATGTAATTCATTTTTCTTTGTTTTTTTGTATATATTAGGTTCTAACATATGAAATTAACATTTTATACGAAAAAAGTAAAACAAAAAAATATATAAAAATTATGTACTTAAACAATTAAAGGATGTACCATTATTATCTATTTATTTTCGCAATTTTATAGGTAGTTAATTGATTCCATAGATGAAAAATTGTGGGAGCGAGAATCACTTAAATCTCTGAAGGCGGTTTGGACTGTTCCATCGGAATTGAATTTTTTTCCTTGCAAGAAATTGTCCAAATTGAGAAAAAAGTGGTAATCTGTTGGAGCAAGGTCTGGGGAGTATGGTGAATTTCCGAGACATTCCAATCGCAGGTCCTCTGCGATCAGCGACCGTCTGTCGTGAAGTGGGAGGTCTAGTGTTGTCCTCAAGTAGCAGTGGACTAGAGCAATTGACCGATCTCTGTTGTTGAATAGCGAGTCTTTCCATCATGATTTGCAATTGTTATAATACAGATCTGTCGTAACCGTCTGGTCAGATCTTAAGAAGCTGTAGTGAATGACACCAGCACTGGTCCACCAAACACTCATCAGTAACTTTTTCTAATTCAATTTTCGCTTGAGACAGGACTTATCCAGATCTCATGGGTTCGACCACTGTGACGAGCGTTTCCGATTATCATATAGGATCCATTTTTCATTACAAGTGACAATACAATTGAAAATTTCCTCTTTATTGTGACGGTTGAGTAATTCACTCTATGCGTGTTTGTTGGTGTGCTTCACTCAATTCATACGGTACCCGTTTCTCGAGTTTCTTCATTTTTTCAATTTATTTCAAGTGAATCGAAATTATTTTGTGACTTATAGCGAAGTTTGTCGCTACCTCTGACGTGGTTTGCGATGGATCTGCTTCCACGATCATCTTTATTTGTTCGTTGTCAACTAGGGTCTCCAGTCGTTCGTGTGGTTTGTTCTCTATGTTAAAATTGCCAGAACGAAAAGCTTAAACAGAAACTTAAGTTTTCCATATTGTGAAAAGACCGATGTCAAAGGAAAATTAAATGGCGTGAAAACAAATGGATCACTGAATTCGAAACCCAAATACGCAAGCCTAAATTTGAAGTAAATTTGAATTTGGAATTCCTAGCCAAATGCCAGATATTTGAGATCAAAGTGGCCAATTCGACAAAACGTCAATTTCATATGTATGGACCTATTATCTAGAAGAAATACATTTTTAAATTATTTGAATAGTTTATGAATAAAAGTCATACTTATGGTTACGTAAGACAAAGAAAAAAAAAACAAATCTAACAAGGCATCTTTCTTATGTGAACGTCGATAAACACTTGTGTGTGTTTATTGAGACGATAATATAACCAAATAGAAATGCAGGGGTAGTGTTAAAAGCTATCTTTAAGTAACATAAAATTAAATTTCAATTTCCGTTCAATGACAATTCATAAAACTGTGCCATTAACTATTTATATATTATAAATTTTAACTTCTTGTTATGTCACACTTTTCGGGTAAAAATACGATATTATATATAAAAAATACAGGAGGGATCAATGTCCCTTTATTAATTATCTGATAAATCAAGGAAGAACGCGAACTCAACAACGCAGTTTGGCGATTCACCGACTTTGCCATTAACAGGAACAGTTTAAGCGGGCGAAGACGCGCTCCAAACATAACTTTTCTTTTCTTATTATCTCACAAATGGCGTCGTTCCTCACCCAGTCAAATCCGGTTTTCGTTTGGCTTTGTAATAACCGGATTCATCTTATTTGAATGTAAATTCAGCAACTCTGATGTAATCGCGAACGAGAAACGATCTCTAGTTTAATGTGTATTTTTTTTTTTATTTTATTTAATTTTTTTTAGATCAATCTATATATAGCTGTTGTAGATATTGATGAACTGATTACGCAGCAATCTATAAATAATAAAAAATATAAAACTAGCATACATGATTTAGTATTTGTAGTAAAGAGGTAAAACATTGTATATGAAAATTTCCTTAGTTTTGAAGTCAGATTATTTTTTTGTTAAATCTTATACATATATAGGGCATAGGCGATTAGTATATTCGGAAATTACGAACTTAAACCGAGATCGAGATTGGAACGAAAGCAAGGTGGGAATTGAAATCGAGTACTGAACCGGAATTGGAATCGATATCGAGGACGAGATTAGAATCTAAAACAAGATCGGAGTTGGAATCGAGGCCGAGGTCAAAATTGGAAATGACAGTGGAGACGGAATTAAAATTAAAAATAAAGTCTGAATCAATGTCATGGCAGGAAGATTACTAGATATAAAAGATGAAGAAATTCATTCCATGGCTACGGGGGCGAAACAACGTGCGAAAGCTAGTTTATTATAATAACATATTGTTCCATTCGCTTTGTGTTTCGTATCGAAATATGCTTACAGTTTTGATTATATTCATTTGCATGAATGGCGCAAATAATTGTCCCTGAGTGACGTATCTGCAATTACATGACAATGTTACATTTTTTTTCTGAATAAGTTATCGTCAATAAAATAAAACACGACTTTTAGTGTTATTTGGTGTTGAATTGTCTTTGATGTAGATGTTCACTCATGTTTAATGTATAATTGATTGTCGGGTAATTGAACGATTAAAAAATTAGATGTTGAATTTTTAAGATTTACTAGGTTTCGTTGATCCTGAAGATTTTTTCAATAATCGCAATAATTGTATCTATTCATAAATGACTTAGATATTTTTTATATTTATTCACAAGATAAAAAATTAAATATTCTAGACAATTTATATTAATTCCAATAATAATTACATATATCATTAATATTGTCGTTTTATATCACCATAGCTTGCCCGAACAATTTGAAAGATCACCAATGAAACTTAGTAAATTTCCAATATTTTACACCTAATTTTTCAATCATCCAAATATCCATTAATCTATCATATATTATTTGATGTTTTCTATGGTTAATCAAACTTATAACTTTAAAGTTGAGGTCGAACATGCGACCAGAATGAACGACATATATTTTTGGATTTATACATCAGATCCAAACCTACTAAAAAAGCAGATAAATCTGACACTTAAAATCTTTCGTCCCATCCATACCACTAGACGAGATGAATACAATGCGTTCATTTTATAATTTCTCCGCTAATGCCGCCTACCGTTTTTGCCTCAACTTTCATTTTCGCGTGCGGTGCCTTCATGTGGCGTTCTACTACGCGTCGTCTCATCTATGTTTATCTTTCAAGTATGCACAAGTGGTCTCTCACATTGAATATAGTGCAAATGACATCAATTTTTATTCGAGCAGCTCCCTTTTGTCTCGTCTCGGCCACAGCATCGGTGATGTTTTGCTCCACGCCGGTTGTTGGATCTGAACGTCATGACGGCGGGTATTAAATAAATGGTTTAAGGTCATCGGTCACGTGCACCGAAAGGTTCATATTTCTGAAAAAGAACTGTAGAAGGGCGAGTAGAACTAGCTCTCTCAAGAGCCCATACAAAAACGTTTTTAATTTTCGATATAGTTTTTAATTTGCAGAATTTTTGAGAATTTTCAATTATCGTAGCGTGAAGTTAAAAATAATGTTCTATACACTGGCCTACATCGCGGTGAATACTTCGAATGTAATTGTAAGTTTCTAATCGAAAAAAAATGGTTCTGTGTAAAGTCGGTTTACGGACGATAATTTTACGTGATAACATCATCAGAAAACATTGATAAAAAATTGCATACTTTCATGAATTAAATTAGATTATTATCATGAATTATCATTATTTTGTATCGTCTAGTAATGATAATTATATCAACATGAGAGATACAAAATAATTATCATTATTTTGTATCGTCTAGTAATGATAATTATATCAACATGAGAGATACAAAATAATTATCATTATTTTGTATCGTCTAGTAATGATAATTATATCAACATGAGAGATACAAAATAATTATCATTATTTTGTATCGTCTAGTAATGATAATTATATCAACATGAGAGATACAAAATAATTATCATTATTTTGTATTTCTCTTTCACTCCGTCGACCGATAGAATGGAAGAGAGATAGATGCGTCACAAGCCGAACGCTCAGGACGCCTCTCTATCGCTCGTTCCGCGCTCTCGCTCGCACGCTCGCTTCAGGCGGAACGTGACAATGAGTTATGCTTTTTCGTGCGTGCAGCCGGCGTTCATCGATTTATAAGACGTTATCACGTCAAAAAAATTCATTTCATAACTCGGCTCAATAGGTTCGGATGAGAGAGTTTCGTGTAATCATGCGACAACATAGCCGATTACTTAATGGCGGTGACATACATAGAGCACACTGAAAGTTCTGCACTCCTGGCCGTTCATAAATATTTGAATTTCGAATGTTATAGTTTTTTTAAATATAATAAACACATTCTTGCTTAAAATATTTTTTGGCGGGAAGTCGCGTGTCAATTGTTTTTAACACAAGTTTTTTCGTCGTCCGTAGCAAAAATGGAATTAACGCGATAAGATTTTAGGACGGCGTTTTTTTATGATTTTAATAGTTCACTATCTCCGTAAGACTACACTGCTCCTCTTCAAAATACTTTTGATAGAGAAGCACCTCATTTAAATACTGTAAGGCGATGGTATGCAAAATTTGATCGTGGCCGTATTTCCCTTCATGATGAAATTCGAGAAGGTTGGCCCTCAACTGCGATCACTCAGGAAAATGTGACTACTGTCAGGCAATTAATCGAAGAAAACCGGCGTATCACCTGTGAGAAGATTGGAGGACATTTAAAGATTGTTATGAACCAAATTGAAAAAAAAATTACATCAACATTTAAAAGTTACAAAACTTTGTTACTGTTGTCCTCATGAACTCACTTCCGAACATAAACGGAACTGACTTGATTGGTGTAAAAAAAAAAAAAAAGGTTGTTAAAGTACGATCACGGACGTTCAAATGCCGTGTATGACATTGTGATAGGTGATGAAACATGGATATATAGTTACATGCCTAAAAGAAAGCAACGCTTTTCTGTATGTGTTCGAAGGAGACAGCAAACCAACAAAATTGAGGCAGGCGAGAAGCGTATACAAAAAAATGTTTACGTTTATTTCTCTCCAAGATGGGTCTTGTCTGCACGATCCCACTTGAAAAACAAACGACAGTTAATGCTAAGTGTTACACAAGTTTGTTTGCCCAGTCTCTAAAAAAAGTTAGGGAAAAAAGACCAAGAATTCGCATCCTATTGCACCATGACAATGCTTGCCGCATACCGCGAACAATACGATGTCGTTTTTGACTTCTGAAAAGATAAAGCTCGTGAACGATCCCGGATTTAGTCCAGACCTAGCGCCATGCATTTCTTTATTCTTCCAAAAATAAAAGATTTGATAAATGGTTTGACATTTACGGGGCCAGAAGAGGCCATGATAGCTTTCAACTAGCACGTGCAAAACATGCCTTCAGACCAACGGCCCATACGTTTTCAAGAATGGTTTGAACGAATGACAAAGTGTGTAAAATGTAAAGGAGAATACTTTGAAAAGCCGTAAATATTTTACTTTACATATAAATTGTTTTATTTATGAGTTACGCCAAACATTCAATATATCCCACCTAGAAGCTTAATTTTTTTACACCTTCAAAGCACCGTAGACCGTATTGTGACAATTTCAATTTGATACTAACCTCTTTCCGCTTCTGAGAAAAACGGTCTCGACAGACGGACTGACAGACAAACCGATAAACAGACCGACAACAAAGTAATCTTATACGAGTTCCGTTTTTCTCTTTCAAGCGCGAAAACCTGGAAAATACATGTTTTGTATGTTAATTAAGTATAAAAAAATTCAATAAAACTTTTACCGCAGTACATGTAAATTAAATTCATTATAAATAAGCTATATTATTTTGTGCTTTATAATAAGCCTACGATTTAAATAAAATTTATGTCATTCAACGCTATTGGACATGAGGATTAAATCTAATTACACTTCGTAGTTGATCGGTTTAATAGTTTATTGTTTATTTTTATGAAACCTAAAGAAATAAAACGTTTTCATATTTCGTTAAGCAGGTTTTAATGAAACGAGAAGTTGGAATGTTTTTTGACAAAGTATTTTTATTTAGGTTCTCCGACGATAGTTCTCGTTAAAATTAACCGCTTTTATTGAGCTTTATGGCTTTCGACTAAAATCAAAATTAACTATTGAAGTAAAGTAGATTTTGTAAATGTATTAAAAACATGGAATGTAAATTCTATCAAAGAGGATATTTATAGAATAAAAATGTTTGAGATTTCTGAAAATCTATGAAACTGATCAAGTTAAAATTTTCAGTAAACGTGATAACAATAAAACTTTTTAAAAGACGTGATAATTTGGCACGTGAAATTTTATTGTGTATGTTGGAGGTAGGGATGTTGCGAATATTCGCATCCGCATCCGCACATGCGGAACATCCGCATCAATTTTGACATCCGCATCTGCATCCGCATCCGCATAAATTGATGCGGAGCTGAAGCGGATGCGGATGTGTAGCAGATCGCGACATGAAAGAAAGGGGAAGGCCCGGCGAGTGGCACGTGTCGACCGCGCGTGCTGATTGACCAATAGGAACGCGGTACTTTTGTTTCGGACTTCGTTGAATCGGTGACAGTGACGCGGCTCGCTTCTGTTTTGTTGTGACAACTGACAAGATCTGACTCGCGCGTTTGTTTTTATTGTGGTGTAATTGCCTACATCTAAGTAACTGTATTGTTTACGTACGTAAGTTATTGTATTACGTTAAGTGAGTGCTACTTTTTTAATTCAAATTGACTTTTGTTAATGTCTTAGACAAGTGAATTATGCCACCACCTACGCAAAGTGAAATTTGGAATTATTTTAAACCCATTGAAAATGACCGGGATAAATCTCAGTGTAAAATATGTAGTAAAACATATTCTCGAAAGGGTCGAACTACATCGTCGCTAAAAAATCATTTAAAATCAATGCACCCTGAAGAGTTTACTTTGTTTGAAAAAGCGAATAAAGAAAAAGAACTACAGAAAATGAAAACGGATGCCGGTAAGTTGTATTTTAAACAAAATCACCTAATTTAGTTAGATACTGTTAGGTTTCGTTAGGTACCTACTTACTTATTTATACTTGTATTGTATATTGCTTGGATATTGTAGTAGTTTTGGATAATTATATAGGTATCTAAAAATAACTATATAATTTGGCTAAACGTAATTTCCTTAGTAAGGTCCGATCCTACCAAGTCGTAAAACAGAGTTTTAAATTCGAAATCTTACATTTGTCATGTAAATAAACTGGAATTTAGCTAAAAGTGTAGTACAAGGAAGTTTGATCATTGTGTTTTGTTCCTGTGGTTTTCAATAAAGAATATTTGTATTTGTTTGTATTTGTAGGTACCATTAAATTTATAGTGAAATATTAATAGTGGACGCCCGCGACTCCGTCCGCGTGGACTGCAGAAAAAACAAAATGACGAATTTATCCGGAATAAAAACATTTTCCCAGGATAATAAGTAGCCTATATGTTAAATAGGACCTGTCACAATATATTCTTGAAAACTGCATCGAAATCGGTCCAGCCGTTTCTTTTCTAAGATTAGCGTGCACAAACATCGATCCGTTACAATCCCTGCTAATCCCTAATTCCCTACCCTACTACTAATATTATAAATGCGAAAGTCTGTTTGTCTGCCTGCCTGTCCACTAGTCTGTCTATCTGTCTATTACCTCTTCACGTTTCAACCGCTGAACCGATTTGGATGAAATTTGGTATGGAGATAGTTTAAGACATAGGAAAGGATATAAGCTACTTTTTATCTCGGAAAAATGCCGGGTTCCAGTGGGAAGAGCGATAAACGAAGTCCACGCGGACGGAGTCGCGAGCAACAGCTAGTTTTCTTATATATATGGATAGAATATAGATAAATGTAGATAATTAGTTGATTACAGTACAAGTTTTGTATAAAATGTACTTTAGAGAGCTTCGTTTATAGTTAAATAAAAGTAGTTTATTTATATTATATATTATTATGTTATTTGTTTGTTTTAAGGTAAAAGCGTTACGCCTCTTCAAGAAGCGAAGAAACAGCTTTCATTAGAAGAAGTAATACAGAAAGCAAACAAATGGGATGTCAATAACGTAAACTCGAAAAAACTTGATAAGTTAATCGGAGAAATGATTGCGCTTCAAAATTTACCTTTCAATTTTGTGGAAGGACTTGGTATTCGCAGACTGATACAAGAAATAGCACCGAGATACAATTTTAGAAGGCGCAACTTTTTCACTGAATTTGTATACAAGGAGCTGTATGGCAAAATTGCTATCAAAGTTAAAGAATTGATAAAAAAATTTGATCACATGTCATTTACTTCTGACATTTGGTCAGATCCAAGCTCTGATGCCTCTTTGCTGAGTCTGACTTGTCATGGGATAGCTAGCGATTTTGAACGGTCATCAATTATTTTGAAATGTGAGACCTTTGACGACCGCCACACAGGTGACATAATAGCTGAAAAATTTGACACGATGCTTTCGGAGTGGAATATCTCAAATGATCAAGTGCATTGCATGATTCGAGACGAAGGCTCCAATATGAAAAGAGCAATGCGATTGGCAAAATTGCAAGACTTGGATTATGCAGTTCATAAGATGCAACTTGCCATTCGAAGTTCTTTAAACTCGCAAGAAAATATAAAGGGTATCAAACAAAAATGTAAAAAAATATCGACACATTTTAACCATTCTACTATAGCCCAAAAACAACTGCACAAAATCCAGGACAGGCTCAACCAACCGCATCTCAAAGTTTTTCAAGATTGTGTTACGCGGTGGAATAGCACATATTATATGTTAGAACGTTTTTTGAAAGCAAAAGATGCCTTAAGCCTTTACATAAATGACAGCGAGATTGACCCTATTTTACCAGAAGAGTGGAAAATAATAGAATGTTGTGTTGAGTTACTGAAACCTTTTGAAGAAGGCACACGTGAACTTAGCAGTTCTCACACTCTCATCTCATCAGTGATTCCGATAATTGGGATGCTGACGCAAAAAGTGAGTGACTATTTGATAGCTTCACCGGAATCGCCTATTTACCATGCAGCTAAAACTTTAAAAGCTGGAATTTCAGGAAAATTTTCGACTTTGTTGGAAGAAGAAAACTCATATATCATAGCCACTTACCTAGATCCTCGGTATAAGAACAAATTTTTCACATCATTAACTGAGGAAAAGATTAAAGATGATATATTGAAGATTAGCAGAAACACCGAAGACATCTTGGCTTCTCGAACAATATCTCCAAGTACCGAAAGAGCGAAGAAAATGAAATGACAGATTCCATGGACACGGATACGGAACGACCAGGGACTTCAGGTACAGGACGTCAGTCCTGTTTAATTAGTGACCTTGCCATGATCCTCGACTCATCAAGTGACGATGAGAGTCAGAAAACACCAGAAATTAACAGCACTGACGTAATTCTCAAGAAGGAGTTACTTACTTTCCGCAATAAGAAACGAATTAATTTAAATGAGTGTCCTCTTAAATGGTGGAGTGTTAATCAAAGCGAGTTCAAACTGTTATCTAAAATGGAACGCAAATTCTTATCAGCTCCACCAGCCAATGTTCCAAGTGAGCAGTTGTTTAGTAGCGCAGGATTAATATACGAACCCTTGCAAAACAGACTGGAGTCCGAAAAGGCGACCATTCTACTTTTCATTAAATATAATGCTCCAATATTTAAATTTAATTACTAAAATAATTAAGCATTATTAGTAGCTCATTCATTACTTTGTGATTAAATAAAAAAGGGTAAATAATACTGTGTTTTTTTAACTCTACCAACCCAACACTTAAATTTTTTATACAGGTCCGCATCCGCATCCGCATCCGCGGATGTGAGCCTCTTAAAATCCGCATCCGCATTCGCATCCGCGGATGTGGAAAAAAGTGGATCCGCAACATCCCTGGTTGGAGGCTAAGTCACTGTCAAAAACTTTGTGTACAAAGTAATAGTTAAAGAGACCACATAGAAATAAACTAAACAAGTTTGTTCCTATACAAATATATCATATACAATTTTAATAACCATCGGAGTCCGCGGATGGGGATAAGATGAAAATAAATATACCGAAAGTAAAAAGCGTGCATTCAATTACAAGGAGTTATAGGAATTTAATACGGTACCATTTTAACATTTTGAATTATAACAATAGATATGTGTATACGTTAATATAAACTATAATTATTGTAACCTGGAACATTCTCACTAATAAAAATGCTAAAAGATATAAACAAAAAAGTACGCGTTTGGAGATGAGAAAATATGGAGTGCTACATAGTTCACTAATATATTTTTCGGGGAGTTATTCTGTTATTTACTTATTTCGCTTCTGAGCGCAGTTCGAAACTATTACAAAAATGCTAATAATTATAATTATTATCCACGTCTTCATTTATAAGAAGACGTCTATTATGATACACATAATAATACTACAAGAATGTGCTTTTTACGTGGCTAAAAGAAAAATATAACTCTGTAGTTTCTAGTTTGTATTTGCAGTTTTTTATAACTCCTCCAATATCATCGATTCTGATGAAACCATACAAGCAAATGCGTCATAAGGACCAGCATAAAATGATATTTAGTAATTGAGAATAAAAAAAAAATGGAGGGAGCTTTTCGTACGTATAAAATTGACGAGTGCTTAATTTTCTTCGCACATTTCACTGTATGGGTGTAGTTGGACTAGTATTTAAAAATGCTTTAAGCGTTCTCAAGTCGTATCAAAAGTCTTAATCTTCAAAATTTTGGACCATTTGTTTTAAAAATTTAAAAATGGTAACAGTGATAGATTTTTATAAATGATTTTACAAAACTTATTTTAAACAAAATTTGTTTACAAGTTTTCTTGATATCCACAATTCTAAGCTGCCAATACTAACTTCATTAACATATAATATCATATGGGTTAATGTAGTTAGTATTGACAGCTTGATAGATATTTATTGTGTTACAGATGGCTGATAAGGTACCTATAGCACAATATTATACTTGTATTTAAGCCCATTAAATTTGTATTCAAACCTATATTATTTTATACAATATTTTTAAGATTTATAAAGAGTGAGTAAGATGGATACCTATTTGATTAAAGCTTACAGCAATTGATGGTTTTGTTGTGTTTTTTTTCGTCAGTACGGAACACCATACGGGCAGTCCAACTCTCAATCGGACTGATTATTTATGAAATGTCATTACTTAAAATTCTTTATTCAATTTTTTTAATGTGATTCTTTCTAAATCAATCACAGAAAAATCTTTTTACGTATAAGCGTGGGAAAATTTCGAATTTGTAGTTAAATCTTATGACAAATAACGTATACTTATTACTGAAAATGAAAAAAGAAGAGTATCAGAAGAAATATTTCACTATTATAAGGCGGGAAAAAATACGTTCTCATGACCTGACCGTCATTGGGTCTTTATCGTCGGTAATTAAGTTTATCTCTTTATTATACCGCTGAGTATAATAGTACGTTTATTTGATAAGTGTATCGAATAAAACTACAGAATCCTAAATTGTTTATATTATTGTCAGTGATTTTTACATGCTTCGTTTGTTATAAGAAACTCTATGAGAGCTTGACATCGAAAGAGTTACTATTGATGAATATCAAAAATATATTTACTAAAAAGATGTTAAATTTTTATCAAGCAATTTATATAATATTTTACGTAACTATTTACAAGATGCGAAAAGAATAGATCAAAAGGCACAGGAGAACTATTAGTAGGTAGGTTATCATAATAGTTACAGATATTAAACAAGAGACTATCCCGTCGTGGGTAGTTTTGTGCGTTCGGTCTAAAAAAAAATAAGTAAGTGGTACAAGTACATTTGAGAGTTCCTTAGACAAAGGCTAAGACAGGAACTCCTATCTGCTTGTCTGTCTGACCGTCCATCCGTCTATCCATAAGTCTTTGTGAGGCGTTAAATCTTTTGTTCGTAAAACTTTGAAACTCGATAACTTTTTGTCGATTTTGACTAAATCATATGCACAGTTGCACAGGTTATGCATAAGTTACTTAAACCACTACATAACTAAAGTATGCGTCAAGTGAATATGCAAAAAAGGTCATTCACTTACTTCTACCACAAAAAAATACGTTATTAAAACGTATTTTTTTGGTCGCTCTAATAACGAACAGCACCTGCAAAATTATATTTACTAAAATATTATGTTTTGTTTTGTACGAGTATCAATGGGGTAAAAAAAAAAACACAACTCCGATAATGTTGAAACCCGAAAAATTTGGTCGTTGACTTAACCTTGTACTACGATACGCGTTTGTGATGAGTTTCGCGATATGTTGCATAGACTTCGATCGTATCGTTTCAGATCTATCGTGTTCATTGGTATAGGAGTGTGACTGATCTTTTTTGCATGTTCATTTGGCGCATACTTCAAGTATAGAATCTATGAAAAAATAATTAGGGATAACTTTTGAACCATAAAATTGAGTAATGAAATTTTTTTCGCGATGTTAATTGTTTAAGGTGTCGTAGTATGGGTATTAAAAATAGCATTGGAGATTTTAAAATTAGTTTTACTCTGAGCTTTGCATTTTGTGGCTTAGTGTTACCTGATTATAACTTGTTAAATAATTGTGTCCCTTTCCATAATTATAGAAAAAAATATTTTAAAAATCTAAACAAAAACAATACGCCAATACAGATTATTAAATAAATTTAAGGGTACTAATTTAAAGGAAATTTATCAACAATTTTTTTATATTTTCGTTTTTATTTGCTCGATAGTAATTATCTAATCATCGGCACATATAAGCATGGGTGTATGTTCATTTTAATACGATACAATAGAAATACATCAATATTTAGTATACGACAAGAAGTTTAAAACATACGATACTTATTACTGTGTTGGAAAAATAACACAAACCTATGAAACCTGTTTTGTGACCTTTGCATAAATAAGTACTGAGCTAGTGCAATGTAAAAGTAAACAAAGGACACGTTTCACTGTAATGTGCTTGTATCATATAAAACAAACTGTATAATGTTGTTTGTGCAAAACCTGCCGTGGGATTGAAAACATAAACAAACGTTAATTTTATGTAAATACAGTAGCCATTACGAAAAGCGAAATGCAAACCTGAATATTGTAAAAAAAATCCCAGTTCTGGCTACCGGTCTGCTCTTAAAAAGAAAAAGTGTTATTTTTTTATGATTGGTTCGTTTTGATACAAAGTATTGTGTATTGTTATTCTTGAAATATCACATGAGATAAAGAATGATTACAAAATGTTATTTTAACCTCAACATCTGTATTCGCTTTTATCAAATCTACCACTGACACACTCCGATCGCAATGAAGAGATGCGAATTGCGTCAATCCTTGTTTGTGTTTACGCGATGCTGCGCGAGATATCGTTTATCTGTTGATTCTTGCGAATTTCATTTATGTGCTTCGTTTACTGCGCGATGGAATAACTAATAAAGTAGAAATGTGAATCGACCGGAAAGTTATTACGCTTATAAACAGTTTTATAATACTAAAAAACACAGATTTATAAACTGGCAAGTTTCGTAAGTAATAGACGCGGATCTTGAAAGTGCAGTCTCTGGATTTAGCAAGAAAATGCTGATTCCAGGACATTTGTGCTGTCATTTGCTCAGTCACATTTCAGTGATTGAGTTCACAAACCACCGACCAAAATTGACGTCGATAGACGTCACCGAAACAGAACTGATTTCACGTTTACATATTCTTGTTCTTTAAAAAAGTGTTTAATTTATCCGAACTAGTCTTAATTATTAGAATTTTACAAAATACTATATTCTCCCCAAACAAAAGTCTCTATCTTTCGAGCCGGCGGCTTTAGGATCTCTATGCCCCTCCCCATCCCGGATTCGCTACTGAAATTAAATGAATGGTAAAAGCTTCAACGTACCTAAAAGATTCGTTACGTAAACCTGAACTCAAACTGGCCTCTTAACATTCTCATTAATACTAGTTTCTGACTCGGTTTAGATATCGTCCCGAAAGGCTAGAGCGGCAGTCGCATCATTTCGACCTTTCATTATCGTATCGATTTTAATAAAATGTATTTGACAAATACTCGATAAAAGTTATATGCAAACAGTGTTTAACGTGCTAGCATTCTACACTGATACATATATTTTTAATTTTGGATTTTGTAAATGCTGCCGTAGCGGTGGTACTGGTTATATAACCAGTACCACCGCTACGGCTAGCTTTTGAAGGTTATATAGCCTTCAAAAGGGATTGTACCAACGCGGAGAGTTTAACCAGTGCATGCCTCGCAGTTCGAATGAAACGCGATCATGGGAAGCTATACATCATGGGGCGACGGGGGTCCGGCACGCGAGTGTGTTTTCGTCCATCAAACGCAAACAGTTCCTCTGTTCGCAGTTAACAGACGGCCGGCGTTATTCTTTCTAACGGCTGTAATGTCTGTCGGTTAGCGTCGATATCGTAACGAATGATATTAATTTTTTTTTCCGAAGAACGGGCGAACGATGTGCGACGGCCGCGCGTCGTTGTAAATCACAGCGAGACGTCAATGAGACAATTTAGGATACTCTGATACATCACTCGTGATGCCCTTTGACTTACGAGGCGTGGGTGAGAGTTGAGATGTAAGGGGCCCATGTGCACATGCTGTATAATATGTACATGTATATAATATGGAAATAAATATATTATATAGTTAAATAAAATATTGGAAATATTTAGGATTTCTCGTTTGAAATGATTATTTTTTTGTTACTCAAAGTAAGCTTTATTACCCGACCGGGTTCGCAAAGGAGGGTAATGTGTTTATAAGCCTATGTATGTAAATATGTTTTTACGTGTGTGACGTTTTAGAGACCAAATTTGTGGACTGATTTTGATAATTCTTACGTCAATCGATTTGATTAACCTTGTTTCTTTAAAGATATGACAGTTATCAGAATTCAATACGGCGACAACCGGAGTCCATATTGTGAAAAAGAACAAAAAATGGAAATGGATAAACTATGCTAAGCGGCATGTCATTCAATAGGTATCTAAAAATCATATTCAGGTTCTTTATTTTTGATTTCGAATGACCATTTAGGATCTATAACGATTAAAGTTGGTTAAGAACCATTCTCTTTTAAATTTTCGAAACTAATAATAAAGCTCTGTTAAAGTTCGTATATAATCGTGTATTAGGACTTATTAACGTGAAAAATAATATAATATCATTTAATATAAGTCTTGACATCGAACGACAAACCTAAAAATTTACTGCTTTGAAAGACGATTTTAACGTAAAGCGTGGTTTTATGTATAGAAAAAAATAATCTGCTTTGCGGGTGTCCTCGGGCAGCGGTGACTATCTGCTCTTTGATGGCGCGCCTGCTTGTTTGCCCCCTTACTATGCTACAAAAAACCTTATTAAGAATTAATAAATAATAAAATACGTGTAATATTAATAATAAGTGATAGCGGTATGTTGATAAAAGAAATTTGTCACGATTATTACAATGATCGTACGACATTGACACCGTCAATCACAAAAAAACAATTCTAAGATATCGTTAAAGCACGCCTAAAAAGTAGTAGATAAAAAATATGAATTAGATAAATAAATAAAAAACCGACTGGGTAAAAATGAACTGAAAAATGGGAACAAGATGATTTAAAAAAATATTCAATCAAATGTGAAAAATACAGTCGGAGGTGTATATGTGTTATACAGAGTTGCATCAAGTAAGAAAACATGATCCGATGCCTTCGTCTGCAAATGTTTATCATAATCAATTGGATGACTTTTAATGTTATATTTTTTTTTATCTTTTAAATTAATTTTAACAGATTCGGAATTTTCTTAAAAAAATCCTTTATTTCTTTTTTTTTAATCACAACTACTTTTTAATATTAATCTTGTAATTATTGCATTTATCTACCGAGAAAAAGTTTTTACGTACGGTACAAATTTTCTGAAGAATGCTTTAAAAAAATTTTTTTTAGCAAAAAGTGTTTGTAACTAATTAAATACGAATGAAGTAAATATAAAAATAAAATAATACGGTTTTCTAATTCCGTACATTATTGTATAAAAATATATACGTAAACAGAAATAGTTAGTTACACTTGTACAAATTGCGAAACAAAAACTAAGAACGATAAACTGTACTATAGATAAATATGTAGCCAAATAATAAAAGAAACATTGTATGTTTTAAGATTATGTATGGATGCGTTTATGCATACTTTTTTGTCTGTTTCCGCCTGCCGTCCATTAACCATTGGACCGATTTTCATGAACTTTATCAACACGTAGCAAAAAAGTACTGAATTTTTCTGATTATGCATCGAAGAGTTCGTTTTATTTGTTTTCAGTTATTATATTATTATTTTTTAAAGCGAATCACTCAAAACAGGCTGTGTGCTACGTTTTGAAGTCTATGAGCTGCAATTTTGAATGTTTATTAACATTTTTAGTATTTACCTAATCTCCTATTCCCATCAAAGTCTAATTAATAGTAAATACTATTATATATTGTTCAAGTATAGCGAGTTTCATCGAAAAAACGTTGTCTCAGCTATGAATAACAGTAAGAAGTATTTATAGCACAGAAAACATAATTAACCGAGATCCGCTAATGAAGGGAGCCCATCGGAGGGCGCCTTCGCATTTAAGCACAAACTCAAACATTGTTCCGAGTTTAGGGTCCTTTAGACACACGACCGCGAAACAACTCAAATGTACTCGGGCTTAGTTGGGAGATATTATTAATTAATCACACACCTCGCCACTGTCTAAATTACCCCGCGAAGGTAGAATCTGTCGCCCACACCTTCACCTGTTTCAAACTATGATCAACAACTATTCCAATCTCCGATTTCGATTTCGGTTTCGATGCACATTTCCCCTTCGTCTTCTACTATAATTTCCGGTTCTGTTTCTAACCCCGGTCGCTATTCTATGCAATCGGTCAATCACTTTATGAACTATGAGATGACCAATATTTTTTGCATGCTTTCGATTAGTATAATTTTGGTTAAGATTGGTTGGATAGTTATTTTGTTAATTAGTTTTGTGTTAGATACGCAAACAGATAGACAAACAGACAATATAAATGAATAAATATAAACAAAAAAACGAAATAGAGAATTTAATTTTATTTATGGTTGAATAAAGTATACAATTTTATTACTTTAAGGAAACAACTCATGTATATGCACATATATGCGAGAATTGTCGAACTCGATACAATTCCTGTTTTTAATTATAATCCCGGTCCCATACTGATTTCGATCGCGGTCTCATGCACAATTTCAATTCCGTTTTTGGTTCTCGATTCTGCTCTCCGTCTTTGCTTTGAATTACTATGCTGTTACCGTTCACGGTCCCAATGTATATGAAGCCGGAGCAAATGTTAGTTGTATCAAAATAAAATATTTAAATGCGGCTTTTACGAGAACGACTATTAAAAGACCTTAAACAAACGCTTGGATATTCGACTACAAAGTAGTGTCAGAATTTCAAGTTAATCGGGGACTACTTTTCAAGTTTTGCAACGACAAACATACGGAAGTTGAATTTTTATATATAAAGGTTTATACATTGAAATCTCGGAAACGGCACTAAACGATTTCGATGCAATTCGTTTTTTCGTTAAAATTTTACTCTTCAGATTATTTGTATAGATGACGTTTTTTTTTTTTTGAAAAAAATGAAATAAAGAAAATTCTAAACGTTGCTTTGTTTACCACCAGTTAGTACAATTTTGAGGTTTATTACGTTGTTGCTATGTTCTCGGTTTCAGAAACAAACGTCCAATGTACATGTTGTTATATAAATAAAAATTTATTGTTGTAAATGAACATGAGCAGCTTTCTCCGTGGGAAGTTATCGTATTCCCATGGCCAACCTCAAAGACGCCGATCACAGCTCCAGTTGCCCGTATTTTTAATGTGCAGCACGTCCGGCTTATGAGAGCATTGGAGCAAATGCTTGCTTAATTTTATAAATTGCAAGAGCGCAAGATCTGTGGAGCGTCCGTGTCGTGACACTATGAGCGGATCCACCTTTAGAGTCGGGGCGGCGGGGTCGTGAATGGGGTTCACCCCTCCTCTCTCTCTGGATCCACCCCTTCAGTGGAAGTATAAATAGAAATGATACTTTGGTCAATAACGCTAAACTTCGAATTGTGGTGACATTTCTTAGTTTAACTCGAGTCGTTTACGGCTGATAATAATAATAAACCAGTAATTAGGGATGTGGCAATTTTGGTATGTGTCTGTAAGCCTGTCCATAACCTTTGAACGAATCGACCGGTCGAAACGCAATTCACGTCTTTCAAAGGTGGTTTACTCAATTGAGACGTCTTGAAAATCTTAATTGGTTGCGCTAAGTAGATTTTGAAAAATCCTGAAATTTTAGAAATTTTTGAAAATAGTATTTTTGAAGTAGCTTTTATACTATTATACCGATCGACAACAAAATCAAAACTCTTTCTTTTTCCATTCTTATCATAGGTGTGAAATAAAAATAACATTTTTTTTTAATAAGTTCAGGTTTTTGAACTTGAAAAGCTTAAAAAATATTATAGCTATATTTTTGAGCCTGGAGAGCTCGAAAAAACATTATAATTTACTGCTATTTATATTTTTAAACGCTTTGAGCTCAACAAAACCAAGAAATTTCAGGGATGATCTGCAGGATCAACCGTCTTTCAAATTTTTGAATTCGAAAAGCTCAAAACCTGATATATGTTAGAACTTGAGGGGTTTAAAAACGCGTCAATAAATGTTATAATGGGACATTTTATGGATGGCCTGCAGTCTCACTCGTTTTTAAGATTTTTTATTTTTTACTCTGATTCCAAAAGTGACTCCCATGTTAAAATATTACTTAATTACGTTACACGTCCGTATTTGAGTCATAGACATTCAAATATGCACCAATTCTTTTACTTAATCGGTCCAATAGATTCGGAGTAAATTGGCTGTCACAGATGAACAGACAGGCAGACACAGGAGTTACATTACAACGAATCCATTTTTTTTTTCATTTGAACATATGAAATCTTAAAAATAATCACCATTCTCCAAAAAATAAAGTTCAAAGGCTAATTTGACTAGACTATTTTGATTAATCTGACTTAATTTGAGGTGGGACACGTGGCATGGATAGATGAATAAACGATGAGTAGATAAGTATGAAATTAAAAACAGTACCCGATTCAAGTAAAAATATAAAGAACCAAATTATTTCATGACGAAATAATAAATAGGCAAACTCAAGTGTACCGCTCACACTTGGGACGGATGGATGGCTGATGGCCAAAGCTATCATTTATGCACTTTTACACTTCAGGGCCGATTCCGTAAGAACAATGGGTGAAAAAATGGTGAAAGTTCTAATTTTAACATTAAAAATGTTTCTCGATGCCACAGCAGGGGCTCCGTTTCCACGATTTTGCTCCGATGTCGAGAGATTTGAGTCTAAGAGTTGCATTAATAAAGAACACTTAAGCTCGGTGTTCCATCTTGAGAGTGTAAAGAGCAGAACAGTTATAGTGTTTCGCTGTAGAAAATAATGTACGTCTCGCTCCCACGTTACTTCTTGAGATGGCGTATCATTTGAGTGACGTTTATTAAAACGACCCTAAGTGAATTGTTGAGTGATGTAAAAAGATGCCTATCGAGAAGAACTAGGTTACGTTGAAAAATAAATTTGAAAATATTTCATAATGTTTTTGAGATAACCGCAAAAAGTCTCTAAAAATTGGCAGTCTTTATGGGGATTTCTATAGAGCATTTTTAATCCTATTTAATTTTTTTTTTAATTTTTCATTTTTATATTGAAAGTAAGTCAATATATTTGGATTGTTTTTCATTTTCAAAAACAATGAAAATTGTATAGAATCATGATTTCTTTCAGTCGGCCTTTGACGATAAATGGGAATACCGACATTGGTCTGTGATGACTAAAAAGGTTATATACTTTTTTGTGTTGATTTTATATTCAATGTACCCAAATATTATATCTTGTAGAGTGTAGTAATCTTGATTTATTTTTCAGAAATAACTATTTATTTACATCTTAATATTATAAGAATGAGAGTTTACTCTTAAATTGAAAAATTCAAGAACAAATACTTAAATTTGAGTAAACCACATTTCTAATTATTGTTTTCCATGGAAAATTAAATATTTGCTGTATTTTGTTGAGGCACAAATTAAATAATGTAATGCTATTTATAACTTTCCTTGCAGATGCATGGGATCGTAAAATAAAGGTCTCCGGATACATAATTTATTGCGTTCCATTGAAAACCTTCTGCTATTCATTATTGCGAGAGCCCAAATGTTTTACGGTATTAATAAATTACGCCATAGGAACAGATGCTTATTATATAGCAGAAAAACATGTTTGTATTTTTTAAGAAGGAATTAACGATACGTAGTTATTTATACATTTTTAAAAATGCTTAAATTACGTGATGGAATGAAAATATTCTGTTTTATATTGCGTGTAACACCTAATACAGAACTAGCGTGTAAAAATCGTACATTAAAAAAAAAACGACTCCAAATAAGATTTATATAATAATCCAGTATACGTAAACTTGTATTAATATAATTTTCAAACGAGGGATATGAGAGTGTAAAAATTATATTGTTGGAAAAGCGAAACATATCGTACGAGGAGATTTTATTTTTAATAGTTCCTATTATTGACAATTATTTAAAGATTTGGAGGTAGGATTGATGGAATGGCGAGTTTTGAAAGGAAATATAACAAAACTGATGAAGTTCAAAATAATGTGTTACAATTTTTTTTTTGTCATCTTTTATGATCTTTCGAATTACGCCCCACAAACGCTGTGCAAAAAGGGCGGTAGAGTATGTTCTTTATTTCAGTTTGTTCAAATTTTATTTGCGATAAAAAAAAGCATGAGATCGTTGCACCAAGAATATAAATCTAATAGACCAATTCTGGTCTTCGAAAATGAGAAAAGCGGCCGTGTGACACCCACACATAGACAAACAGAAGCTCTCTTTGACCTTCTGGGCGCGGGAAATTCAAAACCTTTTCATTTTTTCAAAATTTTGATTCCATCTTTTTGTATTATTTAGTTTTTGTTGTTAATGAATACTATATATAAATATTTAAGTATTACAGTCTAGATTAAGCTGTATACGTAGCTTTATAATGATTGTGGTCTGCTAGTCTATTTTGTGTACTTTGAAATAAATAAATAAATGAAATTGCCCATGGCTTTACGGAAGATATATGACATCAAAATAACCCTTTAGAGTTGATAGCACCTATTTGTCTGTGTGCGCCCACGCACGTATCACGCTAAAATTGGATACAGGATGGATTGAAATGTGAAATTTTTCGTTGAATGATCTCGCTCTACGTTGACTTTTGAATTATATAGTGAGCTTTGTTTCCAAACGCGCAGCACCATTGACTCCTGTATCGTTTGCAATTGTAGTTTTTCGACAAAAGGGTTGGAGAGGAAGAGTTTAAACCTACATCAATGTACAATTTACATGTCACGTCTTAATTTCTCTTTTTTATATCAACTTATTTTATAAAAACCCTTGTCAAAAAGGAAACGAATAACCTTAATTCATGCACACGTGAGTACACTCGATGTTTGCTGCAAGTGTTGTGAATTACCAGTAAATATTTTGACACCCATATGACGCAAAACATCTGCAGAAATAATAGACAATAATAAACAATGTAAACCATCACATTGTCTATTACTTTTACAGATGTTTTGTGGAATAAGAATAACGTCAATATAAATTCACATTGAGGTCTTATAGTAATTTATTTTTTAAGTTAACTAAAGCTATGGGTTTTTGGGATGTTCTTCACATGGATATTCATCTATAACTACATGTAGTTGTACAATCAGTGTCAATGTACATCGGATGTACTTAATCAAAACCAATTGAGACGATGTCGGAATTGTGGCAGATTAAAAAAAGAAACTTGTTGAAATTTCTGTCTGTCTGTGTATGTTTGAACTCGCTAATAATCGAACTTATTAAATGCATTTTCATGGGATTGTCACGATAAAATTTTGCTTAACTAGGAATAATATTTAGGTTTTTTTTTTTCCATCAAAATCGGATAAGGAGAAAATACATCGTCTGAAGTATTTATAAGTTACTCCGTCTCGGTATGTTGTAATTACAAATAACATAATTACCAAGTATGACCACTAGCAGCTATATCTAGTCGAGTTATTTGACACGGCTCACCTACCATCCTTCCAACGGGTAAACTTAATTCGAGAACGCGCGTTTCGACTAATTTGCTACAAAATTTAAGCTCACCAAAATTATGGGACGGAACAAGACCTAAATTTACTTCTCTACTGCGCGACACAATAGAGGCAGAGGTTTTGAAGAAAAGCGGCGCAGGCGGGCGACTTCTTATATCCCGAATTCCACTCATTCTTAACAATTTACCACTTCGTTCTCGACGTGTAAAGTTTAAAGGGCTCTGTAAGTTGCGAGGGTGCGCTTTAAGCGATGTCGACTAAAACCGAAATTTGCAAAACAAAACTGATTCGTACGGTTTTGTTTTGTAAATTTCTAGAAATACTTGTAATAACTACGCTTGATGATTTCTCTACTCTGTTTATGTGGCACAATAATATATTTTTGGGATTCCATTAATAACATACGGAGTTACTTGCTGAAATATAATTATCATGACGTTTTATAAAATATGAAAGGTTATGAAATACACTGTACACTTAATAAAATTATAACGGGTCGAAATCTGTACATAAAATGTTTTTCAATACAAACTTTAATTTGAGTATCAATATTGATACAAAAGCTAAGACAATCGTTTTCTTTATTTCTCACCACAATTGATCTTATAAATTAACTATGTTTGTTTTTTTATCTCAAAAACTGATGCGAATCTCTTTGGATCGACGATGAGAGTTAAGAAGGTTTTCTTTGCATCGTGCTGGAACTACTTAACGAATTTAAATTAATATTCTTAAGATTATAACAAACACTTCAGATTCGTCTCGTATATACTTTTTATGCCAGAAATTAATACGGTTCTCGTAGGACAAATCATAAAAAAGAAGTAAATTTTATACATGAATGTAGCATTTTATTAAGTCAAAGTGAATACTAACTTTTGGATAAATAGACACAAAAAATACCTATAAAATGTAAATAAGTAAGGTTTTTATGAATTCGAACGTATAGAAATGTAAGGAATTGCTGTAGTCATTCGAGCAAAGCAACGGGCAAAAGTTATATTATTGTATAGGCAACCTCTGATCTACGATTTTTTCGAACCGGAGCAGAAACTTAATAGTGGCGCCCCCTTTCTCCAGCGTTTGCGATAAATCGTTAAAAAAAAACGCAAATTGACATTTTTTTATGATCAGGACAATAAGAAGCCCTTAGTAAATTTTTACTATTTATTATGTATTTGCTTTTTCATTTATATAACATAAAATTTTATATAAGAAACGCATCATTATGTATTTCCTCTTTTGAATGGTCAAAAGTTATTTTTGATTTTTAGACTCTTCGAAGTTAATAGGTGAAGCTTCAATCCTATATGATTACCATTATTCATAATTATACTTTTTTATTTTTTCCAAAAGGTACAATTAATTTATATCATTAGAAAAAATTCAAAATGCTTTTTGGAAGAAAAAACCATTAAAAATATTCTTTAAACAATTTTTATCGTTAATTATTTATTAATCTGATATATTTATTGAATTAAAATTCACGCTATTCGATGTTGCCAACAGTTTACTGCGTTACAGCTGCTCGCAGCATATTTTGGAATTTTGAATTTTAAAAATCAACTGTGCGTTTTAAAATCAGATGAATGATTGATCGAACAACGTGCGTAGGATAAGATGCGTTTTGCGAAACAGATTTTTTTCAACGGTATTATATTATGACTGGTACCCCTTGAAACTGCCGCCCGGGGTGGATGCCCCAGTTTGCCCTCCTTCCCTCTTCCCCGGATCCGGGGCTGTGTAAAGGTTGAAGTTTATCTGAATGTTCAATTTTGTTCAAATCGGAACCGGGACCGGTAGCGAAATCAGAATTGCAAACGAGAGAGGGAAAGGAAACAAGACTAGGATCGTACTGGATTAAAATCCAGAGCGGAATTGGGTACGAGATTGGGTCTTGAATCGGAAGAAATAGAATCAAGAACGAGAATGAAATCGGAATCAGGAGCAGTACCGAGTTTAGAATTGAGAACGGAGTCAGAATTGGGTCTGACAGCAAAACCGATCGATGTGAAAAATGGAGGAATTAATTTTACATCGATACGAGCGAAGTCATGAGCGGAAGCTAGTGATTAAAATAATAATTGACAGCATAATGTATCGCACCATTTAGGTCACGGGGGTCTGGCGGAGCCTACTACACGTCGACGTATCAGGAACATGAAGATAAAGCGGTATGGAGGTTGAAGTGACCGCATCTTAGGATATAAATAACTAGAAATAGCCGTGTCTTCACGTGCTATAACACAGATCCCATGCAAGTGTAAGTGATGTACCCACCATTCTGAAAATTTTAAATGTGTACGTGTATTAAAGTGTCCAGAATTATATAAAAAACGTTCACGCAGTTCTCATTTATTTTGCCCGCTGATTGTCAGTAATCGTCTAGCAAAACAGTCCAATAACTAAAACTTATCACTCTAAAGTGCTGTGTAAACGAATTATTAAAGTTTTAGCGTTGTCAGCGTGTTGTATAATAACGCTCGACAATACATGTTCGCTCGATAAGCATGTATAGCAAAACGAATTTTAAACAATAGATGTAAATAATTACTACGCTACCTTATGCAACCGCTTTAGTCAGGGGTTATAGCAATTTCTAATATAACTAACACAGAGCGATATAGCTATATGAAATTATTAATAGATGCCCTTACTCATCAAACTTTCCTAATAGAGGTTTCAAATGAATTTTACGGTCACTTCGTTTTAAAAATGATGGATTCTCTACTATCGGGCCATTTTATGGTTTTGTGGTTATTCAGTTCTTTGTTATTGTACTTGTGTAAGTTAGTAGTTATAAAAAATCTACTACATAGTGACTTAGCCCCGTTTCAAATTATGTTTATACAATAACTGTATTTTACATTACAGTTTCACTGAATATTATTACATACAGACAGTTATTAGGATCAGAACTTTTTTATATAATGACTTTTGAGTTCCTATAACACATAATATTAATATTATAACAGGATATTTATTTCTTGAATAATACAAAAACAGCACATAAACGTTGGTAAATGTTGTTATAACATATTTATGTCCTGAAAAAAGAGTTTTTATCTCGCTTATACAAGAATGTCTATATATTTTGACTTGGAGTGAATTGGGCTGCATTCTTCTTTATGATAAAGAAAAAAATTATTTAGAATTTGATTAATGAAATTTTCGTGATGTACATACACATACAGTCATGTTTACGTGGAATCCCTATTTCAAAACTGAATCCAATAAGACAGTGGAAACATTCTATACTGTCTCTTAGTAACTCGAAGATAAATATTTTTATCGATATTTATATTTTTATCGATTAATTATTAACTAGTATTAAGCTTACCGATTCATGGTAAGCCTAACACTAGTATAACAGTAAAATTGCTGCTGCATTTTATTTTCATACACGAACATTATAATAACGAAATAAAATTCCTCGAATGTCTAATATCCTTTGGTAATTTTATTTTATTTTATTTTTCAAAACTGAAGTAAAGGAAACCAACACTTTTACATTATGAGAAAGAACTACAGAAGGTCTACAATAGTCATTGCATCTCTGTTTTAAAACCTGCGTCACTGTTAAATAGATCGTATTATACTTGATTGTCATGTTTTACATTGCTATTGATTCGTTTTATCACTGAACACACACACACTTTACACACGCACGCGCTTCACACGCACGCCCACCAAGCGTACAAGCCCACGCACGCATGCACGCACGCACGCACGCACACGCGCGCACACACACACACACACACATACACACACACATATAAATGCCCCATTTTCGCATAAAATAAACATATTAGGCGTTTTATAGGACTAAAAATAGTTTTTACAAAACATTCTATAGTTTTTTATGCCGCTAGTTTTTGCGGCTTGGGAATGAAAACTTTTTTATTTGTTCAGCCATAAAATAGAAACTTATGACTGTATCGTTATGGGACTTTAATCGTTCGACACTTCCATAAACATGTTGGGCGATTTTCGGCTGGGCAAAACCTTACGTGCTCGCCTCACCTACGTGCTAGTGTTAACGGTATATCTGAAAACGTTTTTGTATATGTGAAAATTGTTTTCTTAAATTTAATTCAATGGCGACATTGCTGTTGTTGTGTTTAAATGAAAAATGTTAAACTTTGCAATTCAAACCCTAATACGCGCATTGACGTTAATTTCTAATTTTTTGGGCTTGCGGAGTCCGTCATGTGCTTAGCTCAATAAATAAACCGTATAAAAAGTATATAATTGTTGCCCAGAATGCCGATACATGGGCAGACCAGACTGTCATTAATGATTTTCATTTACAAATTATGATACTTTCATTTCTTGATATTACCATTAATTTGATAATCTACAACGTATAATTATATTACAGTTTTAAGCCATCACTTGTTGGGGAAGTCTCCGATGACTATTTATTAGGCTTTTTTATTTAGTTTCATAACCTACAACGCCTAACGAAGACCGACTGGCGAAGAGTTCTTCTGTTAAAACTGTTTTTTTTGTTAATTTAAACCTAAAAAGGAAATAATTTCGACAGGTACAGCCGTCCGTACGTTGGTAGACACCTCTTTTAGAGATATTTCATTAGCTAATCGATTAAAACTAGATAGACTTGCTAACGTACTATATACCTATTTGTTCCCTGATCAAGAAGTATGATTAAAATTTAATTCATGGTTTTAATTAATTTTGTACAAACTCTCGTTAACATTTTTGAACAGTCATGAGGAATGAGTAATGAGAGTAGTATTTGTAATTGCAATTATAATTTAATGTAAGTGTATAAAATAAAAATAATTGTAATATCAACAGTTTTTAAAACACGACAATGTGTATTAAGTATTACTTTATTATTGGCTTGCTGTCTTATTTGTGCTATTGTCTATGTGTTCGTTATAAATTTCTCAATCGATTTTCAATTAACATTTCGCTGAATTAGAGACTTGAAACTTTACGCATGGTTCAGAACTAGGTGAAAATGCGTAACTCGATTTCATTCCTGTCTGTTTCTTTGTCTTTCCAGTATAGATTTTGTAACAAGTTTCAATTGTAGACGCTCCTAAAATGTGCACGAGAGGAAGAGAGGAAAAAAATATAAAAATATGTGAAATAATTATTTAAATAAAAAAATGTTTATATCTCACGTTCGTAAAATGGACTAAGTAGTATGTATCAAATGATATCCCTAATACTACACAGATTTCTAATCTTATACTTTTACCCGATATTGTCTGGAAAATTTGTAATTGTGAACTGGACCTTATTATGCCAAAATGAGTGAACCCGTACAAAACTGATTTCAAGATGAGTCAAGTTAAAGTCTAAAACTGTTTTGTTTATATTGTAGTTTTATTTAAAAAATAAACGGTTACTCTCAATTATTTGTTTTGTAGATTTAACACATAAGGCATTTACGATAGTGTGCATTAAAATCTCATTTTTGACGAAATCGAGATTTGACTCATTTTGATACAACATGGTCCAATATTTAATAGTTATGAAAATATTTATAAAATCTAAAACGGAAAACATGGAGCGCAAGCAATAGATAATTATACATGCATATGATGCATACGTCGCCTAAGTCATTGACGATTTCATTGCCCTGCGAATTATATGAACTGTTGTGTGAGTTTCTTTAACGATTCTTTGTGCTTCTCATAAGTTTCATGTACATAAGTCTTCCACGCTAACTCTATTGATTGAAAGCCGCTAACAATACTAGCGCGACTTCCGTGACCTAGGGCGTTAGGTGTTGTCCAAAGCACGGAGCGAGCGAGTTTTAATTTGCCATTAAGCCAAAAAATCAATTCATCCATGGTGACGATCGAATTCAGTGCTTTACGATTCAAAGGTAATACTTAATTAGCCACTAAGCTACCACAGGAATGTTACTGTAATCTAATGAATAATTTAATAGGTAGAGCACAGAGCGTACAATAGAGACGAGCTGTCGGCCTTGAGATATTACTAAGCCACAAGGGATTCTAATCTCGGTTTAAACCATTTTAATTATATATTAAACCATCACCAATTGCTAGTGGTTCCGCACGGACCGCGTAATTCTCACGTCGACCAAACGTTGTAGGATCAGCGTAGATATAAAAATAATGATATAATGTTACGTCATTTCATAATCGGATTTCAAGGATTGAGAGAAAAAAAGTGAAAGAAAAGAAAAGAAAAGATCTTTATTCAACTACACTCTGACAAGAAAACTATGAAACCACTAAGTAGAATATTTATCACTGATCACATTTACACACTGGTCGGTAAGAAAAGTCTGAATCCATAGCTTAAATTCCTTTATAATATATCGATGGGTTAACACTTAGAGAAAAACAATTAAATATCAACAAAGTCATAAAGATGTCATTCCCAATTATAAACAAGGTCATAAACGTGTTTAGTTTATCCATAAATGAAGCAATAAACAGGAATTTCGAGACTATTCTCGACATTCCGACAAATTAATTCACTGATGTTATACATTAAACACGTTTACATCTTCAGGGTAAACAATGGAGTGCTATTTTGTTGGTTACTTGGTGAGGCGGTCATTTTACTAATTATTTTTTTTTATAAGCGTAGTTTTCAACAATAATTATTTTTTATTTATGCGAATAAAGTAATTGTACACAATAAACGATATCTTTAATTAGCAGAAAAACAAATGAGGACCGCTTCCATTTTCTCGATCTTTCAATGATCCCAAAAAGTATAATCTCTAGATCTGAACGCCTATTTCCACTTCCAGTAGTGAACAGACTCGCAGAAATATATGATATTCATCGAAAACGTGTATCATATCCTGAACTTTAGCGGGGTCATAGGTGCAGTTCGGTGAGTCCTTCAACTTAACACTATACAAGTAGTGTGCGAACTTGCCGTGACCCGTGAGGATTTGCGCCATTTGGGACGTCATTCCTATTTGTCGGAAGACTTTGTACGTTTTTTCCACTTAGGGTAAAAGTATTTGGTAATTTCAGCCGTGCTTCCATCAGCGCATCTTTTTTGCCATTTTTCTAGGCTCGTCGCTCAAATCACTTCTTTAGAGTACGATAGCGGAAACCGATCATAGTCCGCTGCCGTTTTCGTGATAAGAGCGGCGCGCCTGGCGAGTTTGTTTGCACGCTCGTTTCCCGCAAATACGCCATGGGCTCTTACCCAAAATAGGTGCACAGTCCTACCTTTCGCAACGATCTTGGAGACGTCGTGCCTAGCTTTATGAGCGAAAGGGTCATAAGTTCTCGAGTTGGTCAGCATATCCGAGGAAGAATGGGAGTCGCTAAATATATTAATCAGACCATCCTTAGCGTTTTTAATTATGGGGTCTGACTACGACAAGATAGCCCAGGATCTCAGAGTCCAGTTTCTCGATACTTTTGAACCCAATTTCTGGCATGTGCACAGGGTGGCATAGTACGCCGAAATATACGTGTATTCTCAAACTACCGGCCAAGAAAAGTGCTTTCAAATATTTACCGCACTTCATCTCATACTATTATGCCGCGTCACTAACCCGAATGTCAGGCAGAAGCTGTCTCGACAGGATCAGCACGAAATGAAGGAAAACTCTACGATCAGCACGGCCTTGCAAGCCTTGGCAATATGAGGAATAGATGCATAATTTATTTTAAAATGTATTGTTAGAGCGTGATATATTTGTTAATTCCTTTAAAATCCTTCACGTCTGAAATGAACGTCTTATCTTTAGGAATGAAAAGCATTTAAATTCATATTATTCAAATTTACTTTTGTCTAAACTAATCATTATTCATGATTAGGTTTCACCTGTGGATATGTCCGCCTGTTCATAGAATATTATCATTTATTTTTGTTACAGCCACGACCTAATTTCAGTCTTCTCTCGATTCCGGTACCGATTTTGGTCAAATAAAATTCAGTTTAATTTTTGCAGTTTAAATTGTCACCTAACTTTTTTTTTCCAAAGCATTATTTTTCACAGGATCTACAACTATCTCTTAAAGGGGTAGGCAGAGGACACCGTTTCCGCATGGTACCGTCTTTGCATATTTATTTTGTTGACCGATATCAATTATCATTTCCTTATCAGTTTCGAGTTCTTAAAATTTTTCTCTGCTGTAATATGCCACCAGTATGGTTTAAATAATATTTTATAGGGCGATTGACACCGATTGTCACCGTTGTTGACCCTTCCTTCACACATATTCGCTCTGTAAAATTGTTATGTTAATCTACTTTCATACATCCTTTCCAGATGGCCAACCCACTGCAACAATTACTTTTTCTGCTTTACTCACTGTATTTTCTTTCAAACCATACCCCTCTCTGACATCACTGTCCCTACATTTATCTTTAGAAGATACTTCACGCATACTATGCAGGAATCACATCTCCAATCCATTGGTTTTTTTTTTCATTTTTCTTCTGCCATACCCGACTTTTATCACTCTACATGAGTGCAAGGACTAGGATTCTATTATGAATAGCCAAACGCGCTTGTCGTGAGGCACTTTTACTTTTCACAACAGCAAGTAAAACCCCGTTTATTTTATTTCCAACATTTATTCTCCTTTTAATATTCATATCATATTACTGTCATTTTTAAACGAACTATCCAAATATACAAACTCTTTCATTCATTCAACCTTGTACGTGAGGCGCACTATAAGTTTCTGCGACTGGCGACTTACATAAACAATTTTTAAAAAATAATTACTACATTTGAAAATTGAACTCTTTGGCTGTAGAATACAATTTGTTTCATCTGTCAATTGTGTTTGCGTTGTAGCATCACTCTAAAAATTGCGTGTCTGTATCATTATGGATTTAAGTCGTGAAAATTTTTGTAGCATGATTTTTTTGCGATTTTAAGTGTAATTTAACAGCTCAGTTGAGCCTCGCTCGGCTTCGAACTGATTTAGGCAATGAAGCAACATATAAGACGACTATTTATGACTGGTATTCAGAATTCAAACGCGGTTGTGTCAATATCAGTGACCAATTTCGTGTAGATCGCCCATCAACTGCTGTGAACAACAAAAACATCGATGCTCTGCGCCGTATGATCGAAACAGACAAGCATATGACCTACCACGAAATTCGAGCATCCTTAGGTATAAGCATAAGTCAAAGACAATCAACTTTACAAAAATATTTGGGTATGAAAAAGCTGATCTCGCGATGGATCCCACATAATTTGACTAAGGCTCAAAAAAAGGACTAGATTCAAAGAAGGGGCGTCAAATTTGATATGGGATAGTAACAGGTGACGAAACATGGATTTATTGCTACGACTCCAAA
This sequence comes from Eumeta japonica, assembly GCA_005406025.1. Taxonomy (NCBI): domain Eukaryota; kingdom Metazoa; phylum Arthropoda; class Insecta; order Lepidoptera; family Psychidae; genus Eumeta; species Eumeta japonica. The sequence continues at coordinate 83,769 of BGZK01001408.1, forward strand.
ACAAAGCAGCAATGGACCATATGGATTTATCGAGATGAGCCGAAACCGACCAGTGGCGGACGAGCGAAATGCCTCCAAAGGGATGATTGTTTTTTTTACTGTAAACTGGATATTTGGCTACTGTTGCTTTGGAGAATTGTCACACCGTGAATAATGATTGGTACAAGACAATTTGTTTCCGAGGTCATCAGGGAGGAGTGGCATAAATGTTTTTTTAAATTGGTTTATTCATATGAAAAAGTGTATTTATGCTAATGGAAAATATTTTCAAAAACAGTAAATCCATATTTGACCATTCATAGTATATTTTTTCTCATTAATTCTAGAAATTTTCAGTGCGCCCTATGTATAAACATATCACATTCAGTCATAATTTCGTTTTCTTCAAACAACTTGTCCATAGCCTTGCTTTTTTTTAACACTTACTTTCTTGCCTTTTTTCATAACAAAATCATTCGTTTTAGCTCCGTAGTGACCATTTTCGCATTGTGCATCCTCCTGTGGTGAAACGTAGTGTTCGTCACACACAAGTTAAACTCCTGTAACAAGGGTATGGGAAAATACAGTACCTGTAACGACCTGTGGGTTCGGACAACACCTACTTCTTAAAACAAGCCTGTGCCTTGTGGTAAGAAGTTTTGTGGTTTGTGCGTATATTTAAATCACTAACGGGATCTGGTGTTCAAATTTCATACAAATCAATTCAGATATTTCGGATGAAGTGTGACGAATCAATGGTCATTGGCTTGCTTTATAACTTCTAGCCACCTGTTTAGAATTTGAGTTTTAACTACGTGTACTCAGTTTGATTCCGATTTCAAGTTAATTCTATTTATAATATGTGTAAACTTGAAGTGAATAGCATCAGTAGCATTTTAATGAAAATATTTGGCACGGACAGACAGACAAAAAATTGAGGCTGGATGAGGTTTGGGTACCGAATAACGAAGTCTTTTAGCTATCTAAAATTCTTCAATCGAAGATGTAGTAGAATACTATTTTCAATGGAATGATTTTTACAAAATTGCTTCTTATTATTGCGATAGTATTAAAAGATAAAGATTTATGTAAATATTATCTACAGAAATCGTTTAATTTCTATATCTAGTACTTGCATTTCGCTGATCAAAGGCGTGCCTACCCCATCTGATATCCCATCAAAATGTGTTTACTTACGAAAATCCAACTTGATATTGGTATTACTGTTGCTCTCAATTTTCTTTCATGATGTGTGTACGTGTGTGTGCATGTGTTTGTGCAGTGGATTATGAATTTAATATTTACTTTTAATTTTAGATTTATCAGTGAATTCGTCTCGAAACGGAAAGGTTATCTGTGCGCTCTCAAGACATTACGATAGCGTCGTTCGTAATGTTTATTAAAAATTATTTTCTGTATCGAATATTTAGGTAATTTTTATAAATTTGTAATTCTAGTGTTTAACTAAATCAATTTACTTTTTTGGAGTATTTTCGTTTTGCACGCAGAATAATTTAATATTAATCCCTAACGATCAATTATTAAACATTATTTTATTTATGAAAATAAAAAAAAAAAAATAAAACCAACTTAATTTTATTAAAACTATGATAATTGATTAATTTACTGATTATGTGAATTTTGGTTAAAATGTTTTGTAATAAGTTCGCATTTTTAATTGAAGACGCAGTTACAAAACATCAGCTTATTTTTTACGTCATTTAGTAATATATATTTTTATTGCTTTGTAACATGAACTCTACATTAACACTAAGAAAAGCAAGTTAACAAATAAGTAGAGATTATAATATAATTAATTTAAATACTGGTTTACTATCGACCGCTTTCATGGTGACCTTACGAAAATACTGAAGACCCAGTCACAAGGAATTATAAACATTCAAATTAGTTTAAAACATGGTTGTGTCGCATTGGCCCGACGCGTAGAGGATTTTAATCGAAGGGGTCGATTCCAATAATACGGATAAAATACTTCGTAGATCTGAATAATAATTAATAAATTTGACATATCTAACACGAGATTTCCATGTGTTGTTTTAGGTTTTATATAATTTATAATAGATGCCATTATTATTGTTTTAATGATTTCTAAAATTTTCTAGATGCATATTTAATTACTACATAAAAAAAATTAAAGTAATAAATAAATTTAATAAGGTCATATTATAAGCAATTGTATAGTTTTTATGTTATTATTCTAAGAGATTTATTTAATTAAAGGTCTATAATTTGTTAGTTAAATGCCATAATATATTGTAAAATTGCAACACCGATGTTTGCTTCTTTAATAGCATCTGTTGTACTATAGTAGCACGAGAGATGGCGCCAGGTTGTGTTATTTAATTTTGTAATCATTGTTCCTCTGATTTTTAAAATTAGTAAGATTTTTAAATACAATTACCGTTAATTAATATTTAAATGCACAGGATGTCATCATAACATCAATACACAACTGACCACTATGAAGCAGTGGCTTCATAGTGGTCAGTTTGGTCACTGGCCAGTACCAGGTAACTTAGTGACCTGTTTGTTGTGCTAATGAGATGAAAGAAAGACGAACATCTTGAATATTATCGTGAACCTACGTTTCCTAATTTGGTCGACCTAAAAATAAGAAGTTAAAAGAGGCTAAAAGTATGATCTCGATTATAAATATTCGCTGGATCACCCATTAGACTCTTTTAAATATTCTTCGCTTTGTGTTTATTGTTATTAAAGAAATAATGGAAACAAATTCGTTTTCGTTAGAAAGAAATATTTAAATGATAATTGAATTTCTTAATATATTTAGTATAAGAAAATAGGATGGGATACGTTTTCTTTAAGTACATTACATAACATTATAAAAGTAAAAAATAAATAAACTCGACTCTAGAATAAATGAACTGATAAACATGAAACATCTCTGTTTAAAGTCATGCCCTGAGGTCTCCGGAATATTCTTTTGTGTAATATTTTTCAATTCGCTGAGATCATTACATTAAAATGAAGAATGTAAGGAGATGTATCCGAGTTTTTAGTTCGTCCTCTCTTATTTTTAAGTAATAAATTTTAAGCTATCGGCAAGTTTTGTTTATTAAAAACTAAGGAATTGGGAACCTCACTCATGAAGAGTATACGCCAGTAGACAAGTGCTCTATCCAAGTACTCACATTAAATTATATCCAGCACGTGTTACAAGGTAACTTATGCTTTTATTTGTTACATTCAATCTTCTCTGTATAATATAGGACCTTCTATACATTTACTTGTTCAAATCGGTTTGTTAGTTTCGGACGATGAAGTAGCAAATTATCTTACATCACTGCGTATTGTAAAAGAAAGTCCCCCGCCGGGTCTTTCTGTCTGTATGTTTGCGATGATCTAAAAAACTACTGAATATATTTTTATGCGATTCTTGGGGAAGGTATAGGTATATAATTCGCTAAGGTTTTGCGTAAACTGTTTGAAATATGGCGAATATTGTTGAAGATGTCGAATAAAATCAAGCCGTCTGGGAGCTTCCATTGAAAACGCTACCTAATCTGTTTGAGATTTAACAAAACAACATGTGGTTGGGAATGTTTTTCTTTTATAGGTCTATAAAAAAAATCATCTTTTAAGGATAGCTTACTGTACCCATTTTAACTTCTCAAAAAATGGTCACATATAGTATTTGTAAAAGTTGTTTAGACGGATACATTAGTAATCATTATCAAATTTAATATGTCAGTTACCTTATACATTATATACAAACTGTAGAGACGACGTCTCTAGCGTTTATAATATTTCAAAAAAAGTAACGTCGACAAATTAATTATAGATTGAAGTTCAATTATTTAGGATGAGGTTTCTATGTCTCATTAAGCCTCAGTTGAAGCATTAAACGGGACAAAGTGAGATTTCCGCAACAGAAACTGCCCAATGGGTGGCTGCACTGTTTTATTCTCTGGAGACTTCCGTCAAATTTTGCCTGTTGTAATTAGAGGGACGAGAGCAAATGAAGTCAAGGCGTCTCTTAAAAGCTCGTATCTTTGGCCACATAGAACGAAATATGAACTCAAAACCAACATGAGAATTGAAGCGTCCTTTGAAGATAATAGGCAATTTCTGATGATTTGTTTTAGACAGGTAATGGTGAATTTCAAGCTGAAAATGTCAATATAACTCTCAATCAATAATCTTTGTGTTTTGATGCAGTATGGTGGAGTTAATTGAAAAGGTGTATCCTGATGGTAGCAACAATAACACTAAGACATTAAACAGCTTTCGAGAAAAGGCTCTAGTATTACCCACTAATGAACAAATTTATAAAATAAATGGTTTCATTCTTTAAAAATTTGAAGCATCATCACAAATCTTCTGAACAGTTGACACTATGGTGGATAGAGAGGAAGCAGTACATTATCAAATTGAATTTCTGAATTCTTTGTCACTTCCTGAAATTCCACCGCACAATTCAATATTAAAAGTAAGTTACCCTATTACATTACTAAAAAATTTAAACCCACCAAAACTGTATAACGACACAAGACTCGAAGTAGTTAATTTAATTTTGTTTTTGATAGAATGTGCCAGTGACGACCCCACGATGCTGGTTTAACGAAGGGCCGTCGTAATAAAACATATTTTCACTGTTCACTGGTCTCCGCGCTCCAGTTGCACTGCACTGGCTGACGATCGTAGCACGACTGACTGTAGCGGTTTTTTTTGGTTTGCTATTTATCTTCCTCTAACAATAATATTTTATGTACAGCGTTTGATATTTACAGTAGCGTCTTATATCTAGTACATTATTTACATTATATCTAAATATTTTATAACTAATTATTTACACGTACTCTTTTATCTAGTTTGACACGTATTTATTATTTAATATTGTATGTGCTCAGATATCCGTTTCTCACGTTTTAGCACTTTCTTCACTTGTTAAACTAATCGTGCACAGAATGTATCATATTGACTGGTAATGGAACTGGCGAAACTGTTTTTATGCCAAGAATAAAAATGATACCTTCAGAATTGCCTTTTAAGTTCATACAGCTCCAATTTTCAATAAAATTAGCATTCGGAATGACTTTTAATAAAGCAAAGGGCCAAACGTTGTAAGTTGGTGGAATTGACTTAACCATTTAATGGAATGACAATTGTACGTTGTTATTATAGTTTGTTTTAATGTATATTTATCCTTACATTTTTACAATACTTGCAGTATAGGAAATAAAATATGTTAAAAATACTCCAACAAGTGTGGAAATATGTTACATTTAAATCTGATTCGTATTTCACGCAACGAGCTGATGCTAAAAATGTAGGCATATGTACACTGCTACGCGTGCGAAGCCGGGACGGTCGAGTTGTTTCAAAATAACTTTTTCTGGAAACTATCCTCAAATTATACTGGGCGAAACTAGTTCGACATTTTAGGGAGTCTAAGTTGAGAGTCGAATGTCGTAAGCTGTGTTTCGATCGGTTAATCCATTCAAAAGTTATAAAAGGTTTTGCGTTTCGATCGGTTAATTCATTGAAAAGTTATAGAAAGTTTGTATACCACACACACACACACACACACACACACACACACACGCACGCACGCACGCACCGCACGCACAGACATCATTCGTATTAAACGGCGAATTTCCAATTTTATGAAAATTTTAAATTTTCATGGCGGAAAGTTAAAAAATGTGGGAGGGGGTGCAATGGGGTGATTAAGACCTGACATGACAACAACAAGCATACGGTTTAACTCATACGAAATGCATACTGCATATTAAACGACAAACGAGTTAATAATATGGGACACGAATATCGATTACAACAATAATCGACCTCACATCTTGGCTTTTGTCGAGCGAACAATGAGCGAGACGCTCTCGTCCTGGATTAGCCGAGGCGCCGTAACTCCGGGAGTGCCGCGGCGAGCCTCGCGCTAATAATATTGCGGTTTACAATACGTATTTATGCGCGGGGCAACACCCAATCCAGTCGGCTTGCTTAGTCTGAGCGAGTCATTAGAATATCAAAGGTTTCACGAATTAACTGTCGGTATAGGTATCTGTCCCGGTCATCCCCGTAGGTGGATATGGAGAGGTTTTCAGTAAACCTCGTCTTTCAGCGACGCTCAAATACCATCTTATGTTGGTCGTCGAATTTCAAAAAAAATTTAGCATGTAAATACATCAGCATGTAAGGAAAAACAATTTGATTGATTCCATATACGACCGCCGATCCAAGTGTTCAACGTGGTGATTATGATGAATTATTTTGATGGGTAGTTTTATAAGATTAAAACCGAATGACATGTCTAGTCATGGTACAACGAGTTTGTGAAACAACCATGTGTTTTTTTATTTTTTTTTAATATAATCATGGAAGATATTCATAACGCTCTCGCGTCTAAAGTTTTTGTTTATAATCTACACGAGCTGTGAAAGAATCAACAACGTGCTTTCCGTTAAACAAACATTGGACCAAGGAAAGAGAAATAATGGGATCCGATGCGATAAAAATATAGAATCTAACGCAGTGTACCGGATTGTATGTGTATCAGGAAGTGACTGAACGATTAGAACATAGTCCGCTAATCACTTCCCGAGCGATGATAAATGTAAGATGCTGGCTGCTAATAAAATAGATTTACAAAATTTTCTTCATTAGTTTTGGCTTTAATCAGAAACATTCAGATAGTGTTTATAAAAATAACCGGAATCAAAAAGACCCATCGAATATAAATATATAACTCATGCAACAATTATAAAAATAATAAACTCGATATGAAATGTATAGCCAATTCGTTCCATCAGTTTCCAAAATAGCGAACGACAAAAAAAAATACAATTATAAAAACCAAAACGGCTACTTTATGTGGCCGTTTTGATTACTTACTTTAAGTGGCTATAATTCGAAACAAATTCGAATCATAACCACTTATCAAATATAATATCAAGTGAATTGATAGACCAACATTTATACAATGGATAATAACGCTTAGATTTATTAACGCTTAGAGGACGTCAAATCATTTTATTTAAGTTGAAATTTAATAAATTGTTAAATCCACATTAAGTGAGCTTATGTGTCACCAATTAAGCTCGCGGAATGTCAAATGATGTCTTAACTTTCTCGGTGTAGCGGATTAGTGAAAACGCCGAATTCCTCATTGAAGCAATGCGAGCTCAAAGCTCTTGTGGACAGCTTACGTGATGTAATTACTCGCTCTTACAAATCGTGGATATTAAAAAGAAAGCCTTTATCCATTTCTTCATCTCCCTAGTGCAACTGAAAACTGTCGTCGCGTGACTTGGTAGCCACAGAACTCCAATTGTCTTTTATTGGTTGACATATGTGGAAATCTATAGTCTCTGTCTATCCTTCTGGGAAATAGGCGCGAGTTTATACTGTATTATTATTATGTCTGAGTTCAGCAGTTCTCCAAGAACACGACATGTCGTAAGCTGTTCGCTATGCATTTGTTCGGAAATGTTCGTACACGACACTGAATAATAAAATTGTATATATATATGTGTGTGTGTGTGTATATATATATATAAAGTTTGGTCAATTTGCTAAGTTTACACCGAGAACAGATAATTTAGTTCAAATAATTCAATAATACAAGTTGTACCAAACTCGTTAGTGGGAGTCTTTGGGTTGATTAAGTTATGATAACTTTGTAACTTCATAAGCAAGAGCATGTTTTTTGTAATCATTGTTCTGCTCATTACAAAAAGGGTTGCTGTAATAAATTCCTGATTTTAAACAATAAATGTTCTATAATTGAACTTAAATAACAAAGCCAGTGAAATGTAAAGTTAAAATTGAATTTACTTGATTAAGGCTGGAGAGGACCATTCCAAAAATATAGTTTTTGTAATTACTATATAGAAAACATCCTTCATGTAAGACATAATTTTTTTTTTACTTCCTACATTTTCAAAAAAGAATGTTCTACGTGTAGTCTAAAATTATTAACTTGTTATTAGTGTCAAATACAACATGAAACACCAATCTTAGAAAAAATAAATGCACATAAATTAATTATAAAAGTTAATTTGAGCTTTAAGGGTTAGTTTTCATTAGTTTAGTCGTAACCATGGCCAACACCATTCTACCGCGCTAACGGAACTGTGTGTGGACCGTACCAACACTTTCGAACCTCGTCATCTTACCGAAGAGGATTTGGTAGCCCACCAGGAGTTGTTACATTCAAGAGTGAATGAAGAACGTGGAGACATCCCGGCGAAAGAACTAGCAGATGGAACGGAGTCAATATGGTTTATTTCACCGGTATAACACGTATTGCTCGGTAGAAAAAAAAAACGCGTGCATGGAGTTAGTTGTTCCTTTTTATTTAATTTACAATCACCAAAATATCCAAGGCAGTTGGTTAGCGAAGAAACAAATATTTCGTCCGTAATTTTAACTTCAGAAGTCATTCCAAATTGAAACGACGAAGTAGAAATTGCAAGAAATGGGACATATACAATTTCTGGAACTGTTCAAACCGCATAATAATTTACTTATGTTGAGTTTTAAAAATAAAATGGTATCTTAAATGTATTCATAGAGTACAATAAGTAAATTTCAACCGTACCGCTGATGTCGTTTACCAATTGATACCTCTGAGAGACAGACGGACAGTGGATCTAGACTAACAAAGTTTCGAGTAGATCTCTCCGTGCGAAGCCCTAAAAATGATCACATTCACCTAACGAGAATGATTAAGACGAGTGCCGTGGAGCTCTCGGCCCAAATTAATGGCTGTAGATCAATTGTACTCCGGGCCCTCTCGGTGAATGTCAAAGAGCCACCCTTTACCATTCAAATTAATGAAAATTTCACGCGCCTAGCGCGAGCGTAGTACCTCCCCGAATTGCATTACACGTGTGTAGGGTTGCTACATTGGGTTATTTTCGACATTTGTAATTTACGTCGAAAGCTTTTAGCGAATAGAGACGAACGTCCGTACACGATCCACGAATCCGTTTATAGAGGTTATCTCTCAGACAAAAATGCTAAGTGGGTCATTTATGTCGCAAAACGAAAAATCGTAAATAATTGTGGTTTCTTAAACCGAAAAGTCGCAACACAGCAACCCTACGCGTGAAAAAAGCGCCTGCCGCACAGGGTCCAATTCGTGCGTGTTTACTTCGTTACGCGGAGGCAAACGCCCATAAGAGCGCCGCTAATAAGCTGAAGGCGCGACTCGGATGACGATGAGTAATTGGCTATTTTGTCGCGCTTGGTTGAAGAAATTTAGAGGAATTGGCGTATTTCTAAAATGATGTTTCTAACGTTAAGATGGCCGGTTGCCAAACTCGTTTAGATTTAGTATTTACCTATAAGGGTCTTCATTTTTTCGCCAAATATTCTGGATTTCTTTTTTGTGATATATTAAATAGCAATCGTATTCATGATACAGGTACTCGAACGAGAATGATATTTGCCTGCATAAACACGAAAAGTATAGGAGCATCATATGAGAAAAAATCCTATCATGTTATCTAATATATGTCAGAGGCGCAACTTCAGTTTACTAATTTGTGTGGCAGACAATTAAACGTATTTCAACCGGAAATCGAACTATGAACCTATTTAACACTTATAAAAGTATGATTTTATCAAATAGCTAAGACGATGTCAGAAAAAAATAATTGTGCATAAAGTTATAGCCCATGTGATTCAAGTGAAACTTCTTAACGAAAAGTCCATTAATGATAAAATTTTAACAGTTTCAATATACTTATATAATATCTTCACAGATATAATAAAATAATCACAGAACAAAAAATATAAATAATAACAAAATATAATGAAAAATATTAATTACACATTGCGTAAAACCTCAGCCATTCATATATAGCGTCTGACACATACATCTACTTATGTATCGCTTTGTGTCCTTGCGCTCTGTCTTGCTCCACCCTTGTGGTGTATCTTCTATCTCTCTCTTCCTCTACATTATACCTTATTTCCTTCTCATTTAACGAAATATGCCTAAACATGATGTATCCTTGAGATATTACTCTCAATTCTTATCAACTATTGGTTATCGAAACTCTGCCTAAGAAGTTTCACTTGAAAAATGATAGAAGTCACGTATCATTGTAATTTTCATTTTCCATACGTCTATGATTACTGATGACGCGTGTTTGAGAATGGTACAAGAAGCGTGATTTAGTGTACCGAATACAGGTGAAACATTCTGATTACCAAAAGGATTTGTGTAATACCCATTGGTATTTTAAATATTTCATAAAATAACGAGAAATTAAACCATCCAAATCTGTCAAACTGATCAAGTTGGTAAAAAGGGCTTACTAAATCATTATCTTTTCTTACTTTGAAATAAAGTACTAAAATTGTCAACACAACAGACTGTATAAAAAATAGGAAAATAAGTTGTATGCTCTCGATAAAGTAAAACCCGCAATACTTATTTTTGTAGATCGTATCGGACTAAAGTGTTTCTATTCTAAATTAAAAATACGCCATAAAGGTATGTCCGCATTGATCCAGCACATTTGTATGAACAGACGAACTAGTAAACAGGGGATAAGTATCTTCGCCGGAGAAGGGACAACGCTTTATCTTATTGCTCGTACCGTAAGGCTCAGGACAAAGACTTTCTGTCCTTTCTAAACCAGTCCATTCGATCAAGTCGCTGAAACGCTATTCTCGTGGGATCATCTCAGTTTGTCTGTTTGCTACAGGCCTTCTTCCCAGATGGTTAAAATTTGGCATAACTTTAGAAATTCAATTATTCCACTTAGATGTACAGATCGAAGGTTAAAATTGTGATTTAGTGTTTAAATTTGTGAAAAAAAAGTAGAAAATTAAAACTTTTAAATTGAATGTGTAAAAAGAAATTTCTTTAAAGAATTATTGTATAATATGTGGAAATATGTCATACAATGTTAACTTTTTGTAGAGAACTGTTTTTTAAGAAAACTCTAAATTGTGTCTGAAAGAGCGATGTAGGAACAGTGATGTTAGAGAGCGGGTGGTTTGAAGGAAATTATGGTGACTAGGATAGGAAAAGGTATGTTGCGGTGGTTTGGCCATCTGGAAAAGATGAACGAAAAACTAACAAAACAAATCTATGCAGCGAATGTGTACGGTGGAAAGTTCGGCAAGGGTTGCCCTAGAAAATCCTATGCAGACCAAATTGATGGCATATTAAGAAAGCGCTACATTTGAAAAGCACCCGAAACCGAGATGCTTGCATAAAAAGATTGATGGATGTCATTGACGCAAGAGAGGTATTCAAAGATCGTACCACGTGGAAATCTAGTCTCTAGCTATCCTTCTGGAAAATAGACGTGACTTTACTATACCTTACATTAAAACCTGAAAACCTTCGACGTTATTGCTCATAAAAAAAACGAAAAACTGCATCATACATTATGATGTGGAGATTGAAGAATAAATCTCACAATATCGCGTTATGTTGGATAACTTTGATTGAAGATGCAGATTCATGATATAGTTACTATTAGCTACAATTCATCTTCATTTTGTTAGGGAGTGATTTTAACTACTTGAGGGCCTAGAATGACGTCCTAGAAAAGTCTCTCTATAGGGCCTATACCTTTCGTTCATTACGTTGCGCGAGAAAAATAGTCTTATAAAAATATTCTTTTCTAAATCGTGCTAAGCTCGCAGGACCAGTCTTAGGTACTCGAGCCCACCTCGAATTTTTTTCATTAAATCTGAACAGTCTATTCATTTGCACGAAAAACACTGGTACGTTTTTATCATAGCTTATACAAATATCGACAGCGATGTTCGTCAGAAGAAAAAATTGCGTAGCTGTCAGTATTGCTGATGGTCAACTGTGTAATTCTAACGATTGTATTTTAAATCATAATTTAGTACAACTTGTCAAGATCGAAAATTTGGCATTGAGTGATCATAAGTTGACCAAGATAACTTAATTGTAAACATTCTATATATGCCTGTTTTTTTCTGGCACTTAGAAAATATTCATAAACAAAAACTATTTAAACGTGTACGTAAGAAAACCACTTTTTTAATCTTACTAGGTAATTTCTTATTTTTGTTTTGTTATCATATGTACTACAACTTATTTGAGATTTGATCATAATCATATAAGTACATCAAATTGTAATGGATTAAAAATAAGCAACTGTTATTTTCATAATGATCATGAATAGACAATATAAAAGTTCCTCTTTAATTATACCGGCTTAGAGCCATCGACAATCGTCTTTAGTGGATGTTTGGTATTAACTCGGTCATTTTCTCATTGTTCTGTCTCATAATGTAGTCTATCTCTTTCATTTTACTCTTAAGTACTGTCACACAATCGATTCTTGTCATGGTTTTTTACTTCCCATAATTCTGCATTGCTTTTTTTCTAAAGTCCAACTACACATTATATTCGGTTCTGTCATATAATTATTTTATTTGATTTCCATTCAATTCAGTCTTATATATTTTATAACAAACTGTTTTTTTTTCCTGAAAGTGTATCTCTTTGTCCTTCGCAACTGTGTTGTAAGACTAAATATTATTTCATGTAGTAGTAACTCTTTTGCATTATTAAGAAGAATTAAAATTTGAGCAGTTTTACTTCGAATACACTTTTAAAAGCTTTTTAACAGTAATATTACTTTCTTTCTGATAAAGTCCAATATGAAAAATCCGCTTTAATCTTTTTTCTCTCTATTTCGATGTAAACTATTTGAAATGCTTAAGTTTCGTTTTGAGAAAGAGTAAACTAACATTTTTTTTTTCATTGTATCGGTATAAATTATTCTAATGTCGAAGCGCACTGTTGTTGATTTTTAATCGGAGCTTCAGCTAGTTCAGCCCGATACGGTTTAGATGCTGCCAAGAATTGTTGTCACCAATGCGGTGACAACTTTCGGGATCCAAGGTTTAAATCTCCGATGCAAGGAGTGAATGCTTTAATTTTTTTTTTAAGTTAAAAACCTTTTGATCAAATATTTGTGCGAGCGGCTCCGGTCGCGTGGACTACATAATTGTTGTTTAGGTTTTTTTCTATTTATAAATAAAGTAGAATTTTACTTGGGCATGTTAATTATGAGATAAATAATACTAAGACAAGTATCTTTCATTTAAACATTCAGATATTTTAGATATTACACGTTTTCGTGTTTACCTGTTCATTACGTTTTTCCTTCCTAACTTGAAAAATATATATTTTGTTTATAACCTCTTCATATACTCATGAAATACCTCGTTTCCTTAATGGGCGCGAGCCTGTTCCCCGACGTCGACAGCTGAATATTATTTCAAAGACAAAATTACTTGTCGCGGATCATCCTTAGAAGATAGAGTTATGCCGACCAGGGCTTTTCTGTGGGTTTTTTTAAAATCTAGAATTATATAGTACATTAATTTGATTTATCTCTTATGGTTTTGTCAGCGTGAGTCAATTAAGCGCTCCAAAAGCGTCTTTACTCTAATTTAATTAACTATTATCTTCACTATTTATTTAATGCGTTTCTTTATGTGACATAATATATCCTGTAACTTAGCCAGATAACATAGTCTTTATTAAAAAAAAAACTATGAAAATAGAATAAATGATACTCGCGTAAAAAGGACAAAACGGACAGACAGACAGAGACGTTTAGTTTTATAGTAATATTATGTTTCGATTTAAACTTTTCGATTAATATCATGTTAACGTTGTCTTTTACGTACTTTATTTGTTCGCTATATATTGTATATATACTCGTTATATGTTGTATAAGATTACATTTCAACACGGCGACAATGTAATTTATTATTTTTATTAATTAATGCTCAATTGTTATTAAGTATTAACTCAATATTAATGCTCAAATATTAGCAAGCCGTTAAAAAAATAAATGCATGTAAACTTGTCGGTGATGATGTATCATTGATATATTAATAAATACATAAATAGAATTCAAGCACACACAAAACAGCATACAAAAAATAAATTATCATGTGTTTATTTTAATTTTTATCTATATAATACACTTAGTTAGAAGACTAACATAACTTATTTTTTTGTAAACTGATTGTAATTAAACTAACATCAAATGTTACAGAGAGTTTTCCACAATACTTCATTGAAAATCGCATTAAAATCGGTTAAGCTGTTTCTGCGATTAGTGTACACAAACGCACAGACAAACAGAAAAAAAATCTGAAAATTATTTTTTTTCCTCGGTAACATAAGTACAACGTGTGTAGATTGTTATTTTTTTCTTAAATATTCTACGTACAGACACGGCTACTTTACGATTTTATTATACACATAGGTTCGCCATACCCAGGACTGCAACCCGATATTTCTCGGTTAGAAATCAACGTTCTTAACTGCTGAATCACCAACGACTATATTTATTCATTTTCATTATTCTCGCCACATTCGTACTTTCGTATAATAAATGTTCGCCTAATTTCCAATTCGTTCGTCGAAATCTTCCATTACTTCTCCCGGGTGGTAAAGTTTCACAACGACTTCATTGGAATCTGTCTATCCGACGTGGAAAGCTGTGGTCTCCGCCTACTCCTCTGGGAAATAGGCGTGAGTTTATAATGACGATCTTTCTAGAAAAAGACTTTTACTACGTCGCTTTCAGAGGGCAGCGATGTCGATCGCCGACGAGGCGCTGGCCGACCTCGACCGCGAGTACTCCCCGAGCGCCTGGTCCCGCAGGTTCGATTCAGCTCAAGAGGTTATCCAGCATCACATAAAATTCGTTACGGATGGTAATTTGGATGCGTATTTTTATAATTTAGAATGTAATTTTTAGATAATATATGATCTTGTTAATTTATTTACTATCGTTACTAATATATTATTATTCCTTCCAGATGTGGGAATCATAAAATAAATTATTTCAATCCTTATATTATAAGTTAGAAATAGGCAATCGAGCTTTGCTCGGCATTTTTACGCGTGAAAATGTACTGGAAAAGTTGTTTATATTCATTTCCAGCCAATAAGTATTTAGATACATAGCATAACACGTATAGTGTCTCGCCAGTGGTCTGTCGTGCAATGTCGTTTATTGTGTTGGAGCATGCAATGACACAGCAAAGTAAAGCAACATTTAGATTTTTTTTTAACTCGTTTTTTTTCTCAAGGAAAGACAACTTATCAAAGCAAAAATGAACCTCAAAATTGCTATTTATATATATATATATATATATATATATATATATATATATGTACGCTAATAAAGCTTTTTCGGAGTCTTTTAACTTTGATGTGGAAATATAAATAACTTCACTCGCGAAAATTTTATATGTTAATTTCTAATAGTATTCAATTGCAAAATTTATCTATGTACTTTATTTACCTAGTGTCATTTGTCGTTTATATTTTGTGGTATCATTTGTTGTTGAGAATCAAAAGCATAGAAGCAATACAATTATAGACTACAGGCTCATTGCAAAAATTATCCTGTGAAATGAGCCACCGTGAATTACTTTAGAAGGCTGATACTATATCAGAAAATAACTCTCAGCTCTATGCCGTCACTTTTGAACGGTGCAGGTGAGTACAGGGTAAATTTAAATTTTTCAGGTACAAATGGCGAACTACGGCTGATTATTTCTGTACAACTTTCTTGTAGTTGATAGATCATTAAAAAATGAGAAAAGCCTATGCGGTTCCCGGCTTTTTATCCCATTGTATTGGAAATATGTACGGCGTTGATGGGTGTAGTATCTGTATAAGTATAGAAAAGGAATCACACAAACTCCGTACAGTAATAAATTACCCATAATGCTTCTACAATTATCGGAGAATTAAAAATTTGTATCGACTTCCTGTGCCGCTACTTTTGTACAGTATTAGGTTTTCCGTCATTTTTTATTAATACTGTATCAACTAGAAAAAAGCCGTACAAACGCAATTAGTTTTAATTCCTCATTTGGACCTGGGAAATTTGATTTTACCATGTAAGTCTCCTGTACCGCTCAAAAGTGACGGCATAGGGCTGAGAGTTATTTTCTAACATAGTATCAGCCTTTCAAACGTAGTTCACGATGGGCCATTTCACAGGGTAATTTTTATCATGGGCCTGTAGCCTATTATTATCTTAAAATCTTACGAGATGGTGATGTAAAGCAAAGTTGGGATTTATTTTTTTGCAGTCGATTCTTCCAGGGAAAATACGGGAAAATACCTGTATAGATAAACAAGTAAAGCAAATACGTGATATAAAAATTTTCTTCGACATTGTTAAGGCTGTTTAACAATGTCGATATATATATATATATGAGAATTATTCCTTTAATGGCATATAGATTTAAATGGTAAAGTAAATAACAATAAATTGCATTTAAACATTGAATTTTCGCATCTGTACAGGTATAGCAAAAACACAAATGCAACGAGCTGCAGCCTCCTGGCTATCTGAATTAAAAATTTTCTTCGTGAAGCCAACCAACAGCTTAAATAAGTATTTCACGTTTAAAAGATTTGGCATTATCTTATTTTCGCTAGCGAAGAATTAAAGGATTTTTTAAAGATTTTCTTCAAATTATTTTACTTATCAATATTTATTTATTAACAAAATTAATTATTTCGTGACATGCGAGTTAAATCTATTTTATATTCGATTTGTTTTTTATTACCGACCGCTTATAATATTTAAAATATTAGTAAATATTTTTAAAACATTTTTTTTCTGCTTTATGTATATGTATTCAATTCTAATATATGTATATGTTTTTAAATAAAAAAAATAAACATTAAATATACTTCAAAATCTGTCATTCCACCATTTATTTTATGTGTGTAATATTAGAATCCATGCACAACCGAAAAGTTATTTTCGGATTCATGCATTTTTCACGAAGCCGCTGTCTTAATTGGGCAAAAAGAAAGTTTTATTTTTCTTTCGTTCTCTAACTTTTGTCGGATACTTGGTCCCGCTCGCTGTTGACGTTGCGAAATCAAATAATGAATTCTAGCATTGAACTGGATCATGCTACATACAGTTATATCGGTTTAATTATTCTGGTGTTTCATTTGTATAAAATTAATGAGTGATATTAACCTTTTAATAATTATCGCAATTAACATTAGCCTTAAATGCTGAACATAACTGGCGCCGTTGCATTATGTCGTCGTTCAACTCGATGGATATATCATCATTATCATCTCGATGACTGCATGTAATTTTTTTTGTAAACTGTTGAATTATTTATGATCAACGCTATTTCTAATCAATTATGACAGAAGGTCAAAAAGTCCATCCGTTTCTCAAAAGTCGGTAATGCACTAGTGATTTCCCTCGGGATTGCGGGTGTTCAAGGGCGGCTATGATCACCTAGTCTCCGGTGATTCGAATGTTCTCTCTTTAAAGTCGAATAAAAAAAATTTGTACGTATTCATTTTAAATTATGATTTCTTGAACAGTTTATTATTCCTAATTTTTACTTATAGACTATGGCTGTTGCCCGCGGCTCCGCCCGACTGGGCATAATTAAATTCTCATTTTTTATATTGAATAGTCTCGCCATCATTGACACCACTCCCGATCCTGGTTTCAATTTAAGTTTGAATTTCACAGTTACTTCCCATTAGGTTTTATTCTCAATTTAATTTTGCTTCCCTCTCTTTTTCGAACGCTCTATTGCTCTGGATTCGTTATCGATCCAGTTTTTGAAATCGATTCCTCTTTCCTGTAAATTATTTCACTGGAACGCATTAGTGGCAGGTATAAAGTATCATGCGTATAATCCAGAAAATGTATGGCGAATTTCATGCAAATCGGTTAAGCCGTTTATGCGTAATAGAGTTACAAACAACCAAACAACAAAGTATCAGTATTTGAGATGTTATAATAAATGTAATAATATTGACAAAAGAAGCAGTATTACAATGAAAAACCCTGTCGTTCGTTGTAATTTACTATGACCTTCTTGTTATTATTAATCATATACTTTCAATGGGACGGTTGACACTTTCTCTTACTTTCGCTTTCGCTTTACCTCACCCTCTCACACCATGTCTTTCTCCTCTCCTTTCCCTCTCAATCCTCAACACCCACTCTAACGTTGCTCCTCTACGTAAAGCAAACGATAAGTATGGCCCACAAAATAAAATAAAATTGATGTTTTTCAATTCACTTAGTTTTTAGGGGATTCAGATAAACACATGAAAAAAATAGTAACCTATATTTTATGTGATATGAATTCTATCAATTTTCTAAATTTCATCAAAATTTGTTAAGTGATTTTCAGTCAAGTTGTAAGTAGACATACAGACAAAGAAACAGAAAAGTAAATAAACAGTAAGGAAAACGGGTTCTTTGCAAGTACATTAAAATAGTTTAACTAGGAAAAAACATAAAAGCGAACATACAGACAAACAAAGGAAAAGTAGCCTATGTCCGTTATCTGGTGTTAAATTATATCTGTGAAAAATTTCATCAAAATCTGTTTAAGTGAAAGCATAACAGACAGACAGACAGAGATACTTTCGCATTTATAATATTACTAAGGATTTTTGTTAAGACGTTTTCACTTCTCCCTCCCGAACAAATGTAATTTTTCTGGTCGTCAAAAGCAAATGACTCAATTGTAAAATTACTCACTAATAGCAAAATTATGTTTAATATAGATACATGTCTTTCTGTTTGTTTTACGGTTGGACATTTGAAAATAGGCGTTCATTTAATATCGTGTTAATATCGTGATTTCAGGGTTAGAATGTGATGTTTTAGTTTATTTGAAGTTTTAAATATACTTTCTGACATGATTTTAGAAATTTTATGGAGACATATAGCCTGTATCACTCCGGTTTAAAATCAACATGATATTAGGTGAAATCGTATTATTTTGGTGAGAAGTTGGGTGAGGAATAAATAAAAACCAGGCATGCGCATCACAGGTGCATAATAAGAGAACCATCTGTCATATTCGTTAAAATATTTTAGTATTTGTTTCGTTTAATTGCATATAAGAATTTTTTTGATATATTTATTTATGTATGCGTAAAATTGTGTTCATTTCGGAAAATTTAGAAAGAGGAGTACCTAGTTCATTACTGTATTCTAAAAACAAATGTTTTTAGAGTACTATCATCATACTCCTGGCGTATTTACCCAAAAATCCTTAACACACCTTATACTGAATTGTCACAAAACCAAACTTCAAACGCATGGTCTTTCGGTTTTCATGCAGTTGCTCAGTACTGATCCGCGTTATAGTTGTACGTTCTCTAAAACCTCTTGTATTGTATTTTCTCCTAACTTCAAATGGCCGCTCGAAGCTAACGCGTTTCGAGTTGACCTCAGTATGATATCGATACAGCTTTTTTGACAATTTGCAGCCAGCGAGGACGCCGCGAACAGCATGCCGCACAAGCTGGAAATAGAGTACGGGCCCACGCCGGGCCAGAGGCTGGACATATTCGGAACGGACCTGCCTAATGGTACGTGAACAACAAATACCGTATAATCAAAATGACCGACGTCGATTGCCATTTTAAACTGTTAACATAAAGGGCTGAGATTGATCAAGTAGGTACACACAGAACACGTGTGTTATACGGCATACTGGCTACGACCGACCGTTTAGATGTATTTCGGCTTCAGGTCTTTATCACTTAAATACTGGTACACTCCTATCCACAATCATAGTATACATCTAGGGTCTTAGACCTTGGAGCTTCATTTCAACTGTAGCTGTTAGCAGCGCCCTTGCGTGCACTGGCGCACGTAGCACATATAAGGGTCTATTAATCAACCTTTGTTACCTGTCAACGATGCAGTGATGACATAGGACCCACGAAGTTATATATTTATTTATTCGAAAATTTCATTGATTTGTAAGTATTACAAGTATGTCTTTATATTTGCGTCAAATTTTCCCTTTATAAAACGTTCAGACTACGAAACCCCGATAAAGAAACCTATAAAATTTTATTGTTAGTAAAACTTTTGGTGTTCTATAAATTTTTGAACTTTAGGCTAAAATTTTAAACGCAATATTAAATTATATATGTACAATCGTTCGGTACATTTGGCAATCGAATGCAATGCGCACTTAGTCGAATTCATCTCGTATGTGCTGTGTAGCTGTTAGTCTAATGCTTAACTGCACAGATGTAAATTCACAAAATTTGTATACCTACATAATATCAGAATATTCTGATCCCTGAAATGAAACGTTTAATTGGACGAGCGATATAATATCAACAAAAACGGCGCGCACGCGTGCGACAGACGGCTCCCGGCGCCGCGTCTCTCGCGGTAGTCTATTACGCGGTATAATTCAGGAGGGCATCGGACTCAAATGGAAAATCCATGTAAACACAACGAAATCGGACGACCGACGCCGATAATGGCCGGGGCGACTTAATTTCGCAGCGCGATATCCGCCAGCCGCGCCCGGCCGGTGCTCGACCACCCTATTGTGTTACTACCTTGTAACTTGAATCAATTCCGTCATTTTGACAGGGTCCGTTATTGCCCGATATAGTAATTGAAATTCAGTACCCGTGGGTATTTTAAACGATCCTATGATATATATATACACTGCTTATTTAAACAGAAATTATTCAGTTATTTTTTAAAATCCTCTAAAAGGTACAACCACATCGATGATAGAAATTGAGTTTACATTGTTATATTTGTCACTTAATTTGCATGACTAGCTTTATTACATAAGTGAGCGCTCTCGATGTGACACAGAGTGTAAGAATAGTGATGAATAGATATCAAAAATTTTGAAATAGATGTCCACACTATACCCACAAGATATCCACAAAGTAAGTTTTGAACCAAAAGCCATGTCTGCTCGTATGACGAATATTCGCGGCTCTATTTTTATACGAGTTACACATCTAGCGGTGATCCCGTGTGAGAATAAAGTGGATAATGACAAAATTATTGGAGTAATCTCACCAGAGGGCGTATGTAACGGCTTCGATTTTAATTTGTATTTCTATGTTAATATTGGAGTTCATCAAAGATTTGCTCTAAGCTCCGTTCCCTTGAATGTGATATTAAATTTTTCCTGTACAGAATTTATAAAATAATAAGAAAAGTAGAAAATTATTATTAATCTTGAATTTAGTACATTTAAAAGAGAAGTTAATAAAGACATCGGGTTTATTGGAATAAATTGTAGATAACTAGCTGACCCGCCCGTTTCGCTGGGTAATTTTTATTATAAATAAAATGGCGAAGGATTTACGGAATTCGAAAAATGAGTAGCCTAGAACCATCTACAAATCATCCCGCATCGAATGGTCCCAGTCCCATGTCTATACGTTTAGTAGTTTTTACGTGATTGGCGAACAAAGACAACCTATTTTCATTATATATGTATAGATCAACTATTACATGTAAGTTTTACTTTCGGAAAAGAAAGGTGTAATATATATTTCAATATATATAAATATATTTAAAAATATAACCCAAATCTAAAAATATTAAAATCTAGTTCACAAATAGTGAAGTCACAAAATTAGAATAAAATAGGATAGTCACATATTGATATATGTATTATATAGATAGAAAGAAATAAATAAACTCAAAATGAATTAAATATTTTACTTTATAAGTATAAATCAAGGGATATTAAAATAAATATATAATAAAGAAATAGGTATATACAGATTTTGAAACTTTGTCCGAATCTCAAAGAGGTTTTAAAATAGGTTTGGCTATATTTAAAAATTACATTACAAAATAAATTGCCTCCGAAAGCTTATACAAGTAATTTTTAAACGGGCTCCAAAAACAACTAATACATTGTGTTTAGTGTCGGTTTCAACTTCAGTTATGTCTGGTTACAAGAAGATCTCCTTTATTCCTTAATATTTAACATTTTATATTCATTTTTATAGATAATATGTTTTTTTGTCTTATTTTAGCTGGAACCGACTCCAAAGACAACTAATTAGGTGTTTTTTTAGCATATTAACAATATATTTATATATGTTTTTAAAGGCGTATTTTAATTTTATTTTATTTCATTTCACGTTTTTTAGTTATCGAATAGTTATGATTTTATGATTTATTTAGCTACTTTGCATGTGGATTAAGCCATGGTTAATGAAATTGGCCAGGCATTTCCTTTACTTTTTGTACTGAACAAGCGGAAAAGCAGTTTAGATCTCGAATTTATTGTCCATTGACCTTGATTCCAGGGTCTTTATAATCTTAGTTACAGTACAACTCCCATAATATTCTTATACGCATTATATAAATTATTCTTTTTATTTATAACATAAAAGTTTTACAATTTATACAGATCACATTTTCATTCACTACCACATTAAATTGGTTCACCCTATTTCTATTGTTTGCGCTAAAGAGTTCCGATGTGTTCCTGCTAAGATTGTCACGTTGGAATTATATAAATTAATTAGAATATATAGGTGTATTAATAAGTAATTGATTTTAATGGTGTGTGTACTTTAGGTTTTAGGTTTTACTGCCATTGAAGAGTAATTTCTGACGATAAATCGTAGTACTACCTCCCAACTCTTAATTGTTAAGGAGTGCTGTGGCTCTCATAATCAACTCATCAGCATGATATAATAACTATTAGACGCAAAAACTTGATTAATTGAAAAGAAGAGTTCAAACATACTATACATGATATATACATGGGGGTATCCCCTCGATTTCCATGAAATCTCATCGTTAGATCCTGACTTGGTGACTATGGCACAACATCAGGAGTGTCTTTTTCAAACAAAAAAAAAAAATTCAAAATCGGTCCACAATTGACAAAACTCATTCATAGTCAGCATACACTTCATGACGATTTCAATAAGCCCAAACTCGACTAAACTACATTGTTTTATTACGGAGTTCCGGTGCCTGGCTTCTGGCTTCATCATCATATCAATTTCACGGCACCGTTTTCGTCAGAATCATATGTTCTGTTATAATTAATTATCTTATAGAGAGATGTCTTATCGCCACTCATGAAATACTTATTATTGAGGAGTTTCGTCTGTAGTCTTCATCAGTTCCATGTTACTAAATGATACTTTCTAGATACAAATGCTTAATTTATAACCTAAAACAAAATCAATATATGTATACCTAGTATAATATTTAAGGATGCTTCTCAATTCTTCATGGACCTTATTACCAGAAATTGATTAAAAAAAAATATTCCAATCTAAAAGTGTATACTTTCGAAATTAAAAATAATTTTCCAAATCAGTTCATTAATGACGGAGTTCTGAGGTAACAAACATAAAAAAATGCAATCGAATTGAGAACCTCCTCCTTTTTTTTTGAAGCCGGTTAATAACTAAGCGTTACTTGACCTACTAATTATAAATTTAATAACCGACTTTATTACTTCTATAGTAATTAAAGTTTATCGCTATTTTTCAAATTCAAGCATTGGGAAAATATTTTATGAGATATAGGTCTATTTTTAAAGAGTTTTAAAGTGTTCGTTGTTTAGTTTCGAAATTAGAAACATTTTGTCAACTTATGATTAACTTATGAAAATAAAAGTAGCTAAAAGATTTGAATACGTATTTACTTATAGTTATTTAATGTTAAACTGCTTACACCGTTTATAGATAATATATTCTAATAAAATGTGAAAATATCAACTAATCTCCCTATAGAAGATTTGTAAGCATTAATAAAATTATATAAGTATTTCATTAAAACAAATTAAATAACAAAATTAAACTTTAAATTGCCACTCAATAGCCCCAGCATTTAATGAAAGACTATTGATGAATAGAAATTTCACGAAGTACTTAAGTAGGCATCGAGTTAAATAACAAAAATACGAAGAATACTAAACGAAACCGTGTCCCTAGTTAAGCATCTCTCTCGGTAAGAGAAGTTGATGATTTGGTTCCCTCGACTTAATCTTAAAACCATCAGGCAGTTATGTATAAGAATGAGATGAAAATTAGCTGCAAATGTCTAATTTCGAAGTAGCTCCTGACAAATGATATGGTTTTTTTTTTCCGGTATGTTTATCTCGCTCGCCGAAAAACTACATTTCTAATTAAATAAGAAGTCGCTACTAAATATAATGATACCACCGATCGAAAAAGGTTCGTCACGGTATTTTCGATGCCAAAAGAGTTAAATATATAACACACTTTGTGTCTTATTCGGATTAAGTCCCGACGTAATCTTCACTTGAAAGCGACCGTAACGCCGTCTTACAAGAAATTTAATTCACTTATAAATCGAATAATGTTTTTCGAAGCTTCATGCTATTCGAAAAAGCTTACACTGCAACTTTCAACTCATTATTTAAATAAAGCATTTATAACAATTACGAAAACTATACCTTATTTTTCTGCTACCAAACTGATCTATCATCTGACTACCTAATGAAAACAAAATGTTTTCAGTTAAAATTTTCACACAGCAATCATTTTCAGCATTATATATTTCGCAAAGCGGGTGCGTGTCGACTAGTTTGGATATACTTGGTGATAGCGAATATAGCCACCAGATTGACTAAATATCCACATATTGACCACTTTAATTGAATATATACCAAAATAAATGGAGTCCTTACAGAAAAAAAGTTCCCGCCAATATCGAGTTCGAATGATACCAGCATATTGACTTGACGGTTATATTCTTGCACGTTTGAAGTGACAGGCCAAGCGCGCCTTATCGCCGTCGATTAAAGACAGACACGTACCTATCCAATATGCCAGTATTGTTACAATTTAATATTGGGCACAAATATTTCGTGCTTATAAGATAAGCAGAAATGCCAACTTTTTTTTAATCTATTTCATTCACACAATGTTTAAATCTTTTCAAATTATTTAATAACTATAAAAGTTACAATAAAATTTATCTACTCATATAATATAAAAAAAAAAAAAAAATGTGAATATGTTTATATTCAACGTTTAATATAAATACATTTACACATTACACAGCTCATGAAAAACTATACAGTACTTGGCCGATTTTTTCACTGGTCTTAGGGCTATATTACATCTATTTATGACGTTTTAAAACTGCCGAAGACAATAACATCAGTGCAATCCCTCAGATTCGCCGATATTAGTTTACGTCCACGGCGGGTACTGGCAAGAGTTGTCTCGCGAGGTGTCGCGCTACCCCGCCAAGCCGCTGCGCGCGGCCAGGGTCAAGACCGTGGTGGTGGGCTACGACTTGTGCCCCACGGCCACTCTGCCAGAAATCGTTGGTCAGATCCAGAACGCTGCGAAGTTCGTCTTCGAATACGCCGAGAAAATGGGATCTAAGTGAGTGAAGTCAAGTTTGTTATGTCTTATTACAACAGGGTCCAGTATTACTTATATATATGACAGAGAATCCTCTTTCGAGGGGCTTGGCATCTTGGTAGCGATGAAATAACAACGCACACAGCTTCTCAATTAGTTGTATTCACTCACTATTAAGTTAGCTCACAAAATAATCAAAAACCGTTAGGATGAAAACAGATTTGAAACGTGGTGAATTTGGTACGGAGCAAGTATGACAACTTAACTCGACGACGTCTCGAACAAGAATGAATTTAAAATAACGAACGAACTTTCTCTACAACTCAACGTTCACTTCACTCATTCAATCACTTCTTCCGGTTCGCGAATGAAACAGTGCTGCCATTACTTGTCCGTACCAACCTCACCCAAGCTGTCAGCTTGACGTTTCATAAGCAACAAAAATGAACAACAACAAATTAATTCGGTAAACTAAAACTAGATAGCGTTGCTTGTATTCAGATTCTTCGACACGGCCATCCTGCAGTTCACACGTCCTCTTGTGAAGGATCTGAAACAAGTGAAAATTTCTCGAACAGTAACAATGAACGTCTCGGTCATTCCTGACCACAAAAATAATGAACAGTACCTATCAGCTTAGTAATAACTTAAACATTTCCTTTTTCCTTAAATAAAGCTAAGATGTGGCTGTTAAACATTCCAATTCTTTTTTAATATCATCAATGAATTCTCTCTATTCAGTATTCTCTATTCTCTATTCAGTAACTTGCAGAGCTTTACCACAACGACTTCCAACCGGTCACCTATGGCAACTTCTATCCAGTTACCATACCACACAACGACCTATATCCGGTCACGTATGGCAACCTCCATCCGGTCACCATACCAATAACTCATAACACGACCTCTATCCGGTCACGTATGGCAACCTCCATCCGGTCCACCATACCGATAACCTCCATCCAGTTATCATCATCACATGTAACCTCCATCCGGTTACAAGCCTCCATCTGGCTTCATAAAGCAATGCAAAATTAAACAAGCTACACATAATAATTTAAAAGACCGTACATTCGTAATAATCTTAAAATGGTATGTTTAACCGTCACAGCACACAAAACACGTTATTCAGGGGGTCATAGCCTCTTGATCTACATTAGAATGATCATCTAATACGGATTCTGAATCCACAGCAATAACTTCAGAGTCGGGTACCTTACGCAACCTATCGTGCGCATACTTGTAAGTGCGAGAAGAATCAAGTGCTTTCAGTGTATACCGATTACCGTCTAGAACCCCGATAATTTTGAAGGGACCTCTATATTTTGGATCGAGCTTTGTTTGATTACGCTCTTCGTTTTGCAAAAGAACATAATCGCCTAACGAAAAGGACTTTATTTTAGCCTTAGTGGAATCAAAACGCGCTTTGTCATACGCGGAAGCTTTACTCATATTTTCAACAGCTTGATTCCTAACTAGTCCGAGATCAACCTCAGGCTCGTCATTATTTGCTAACATAATCTCAATGGGTCTAGCAACCTTGCCAATCAATAACTCAAGAGGACTAGCTTTAGTTACCCTGTTTATGGTGCAATTCAAAGCGAGTTGAACGTCTGGTAAGGCGTCCTGCCAAGATCGATTGCTAGTCTCCACTGCAGTCAGCATGTTCTTTAAAACGCTCATGACACGCTCTACCTGACCATTTGCACGTGAAGAACCCGTAGCTATGAGATGTAGCTTAATATTAGAAGAGTCACAGTACTCCCTGAATTCGCGGCTTGCGAAACAACATCCTTGGTCAGCAATCAAACGCGTTGGTGCTCCAAATAAAGCTACACTTGCCTTTACAGCCTTAATACTACTGGATGTGTCAATATGTAGAGTATGATGCAGTAACACATATTTGGTAAAAGCGTCAATAACGACAAAAACATACTCTTTCTTGTCGTTCTTACCGCTAAGTTTACCTGTTGCGTCGATGTGCAACGTGTGCCAAGGTATTGCCACCTTCGGTATCGGGTGCATGTCTGCCTGAACTTTACCTGAGTGAGACTTCGAGATACGACACGTCACACAGTTTTCGACGAACTTTCTCACAAATTTCGTCATGTGCTCAAACCAGTACAGATCGTATACATTTTCGAGTGTCTTCTCCCATCCTAAGTGAAGTAATCCCTCGTGCACGTTGTTGATAACAGACCAGCGGAATGAGCGGGGCACCATAGGTAAACAACGATTCTTACCTTTCGTTGAACTATGCGATGTAAAATACCACCTCGGATCTCGTAAGTTTTCGCGACATCGACAGGTAGCCTATTGTCATTTAGGTCGGCCACTATCTTGGATATTTCTGCGTCTCGCTGCTGTTCCATCATCAGCCAGTCGTCTGAAAGTTCGGCAATATTAACATGTTTTTGCTGTTCCTTTTTGGTTCCATCCCTTACAGCGACGTGAGGAAGTGGATTTCTTGAAAAGAAGTCAGCATGACTCATTCTCTTACCTTCACGATGGATGATGTTGAAATCAAAACTTTGTAGAAAAGCCCACCATCTGTGGACGCGCGGAGTCAAGTCGAGCTTTTCGCGTCGATTGGAGAGAGCTACAATCAGTAACCACTACAAATTTACGGCCATGTAAGTATCGTCTAAAGTACTTAACTGCATTGACAACGGCGAGAGTCTCTAACTCGTAAGAGTGATACTTGGACTCTGCTGATGTCGTTCGCTTGCTATAGTACGCGACTGGATGCAACTTACCGTCCTTTTTCTGTAGTAGGACAGCTCCATATCCGATTGCGCTCGCATCCGTGTGGAGTTCGGTTTCAGCATTGGGGTCATGAATTAGCAGCACAGGTTCATTAGTAAGCGCGAAAATAATTTTCTGTCTGATTACCTCGTGTTCCGGCTTCCAAGACAGCTTTCCAGTCCCCGTTGTAAGGGCATACAGTGGTGCCATCACCTGAGAGAATTGTGGTACAAATTGCCGAAAATAAGACGCTAAGCCAATAAACTGGCGCAGTTGTGTGACTGTCTCAGGTGGTGGTAACGCTGTCAAGGCCTCTATCTTACGTGGATTTGGACGTATTTCACCTTGGCTTACCTCGTATCCTAAGAACTCTACCTTTTCTTTTAAGAAAGCACACTTTTGTAATTCAACGTAAAGCCTTTATCTGATAGAGTCTTAAGAACAACACGAAGTCTACCTAAAGCTTCAGTGACATTACTAGCAACAATTAGTAGGTCATCCATATAGACCACTACATAGGCGTTCACCAGGTTTCCTAGAGCGTTTAACATCGCACGCTGAAAGACAGCAGGCGCGTTCTTAAAGCCAAAAGGCATAGAGACGTATTCGAACTGGCCTTCGCTAGATACGAAAGCTGTTCGCTCTATTGATTCATCATCAATCCTTATCTGGTGAAAACCTGATGCGAGATCAAGAATACTGAAGAAATGACCTCCACACAATCTATCAATCTGGTCAGAAATAAGGGGCAATGGAAACCTATCGGAAATGGTGTTGTCATTAAGCTCGCGGTAGTCAACACAAAGACGGTGTGAACCATCCTTCTTCTCTACCAGCAAAATGGGGCTAGCGAATGGTGAGGAACTGGGTCGTATTACACCAGCTCGAAGCAACTCATCAATTTTGTTTCTTACTATCTGTCGCTCGCTAGGGCTAAAACGATAGGGGCGGCGATTAACCGTTTTGTTAGGGTCCTTAAGTCGGATTTTCATTGGCTCTGTGTCTGCAGGTGCAGAAGGAATACCAGAGGAAAAATATTTCTCAAAAGATTTCAGTAACGCTATAAGCTCGTTTCTAGACTCTAGAGGTAAATCGGTATTAATGTTACTAAAATCAATTTCTCGGTCTATATAGCACGACTCAATCAGTGACTGTCTAAAGAAATTAATTCGCGAGGATGAAATTTGTACCGTCAATCCATGTGAAAGAATATCATAACCAATTAAAATATCATGTTGTAGATTATAGTCAGGCAAAACATGGAAACAAACTTCAATACTGATATCGTCAATCTCTACTACAGCTAAAACTTGAAATGTAGAAATTACACTAGTCTGCCCTATACCGGTCATGGATACGGTCTGATTGATCCGTTTTCCACAGAATTTACTAGCAATAGACTCTTTAATCAAGGAACACTCAGCGCCCGAATCATAACGGAAATAAAACTGCTCACCGGAGTGCCGAAGAGTCCCAGCAGGTGCAGTCACGACGCATAGGTCCACACGCTTCGACGTAGTAGTTTTAGATGTTACAGCACCAGCGTTATTCCCCGCGCCTCGGCGTGGACAGCTCGACGCGTAGTGGCCCAGCTCTCGGCAGTGGAAACAGGTGATTGTGGATGTCGTAGTAGTCGTGGAAGTATGGGTCTTCGATTTACTGTCACTGCTCCGTAGATGCTTAGAATCAAGCCGAACATCTGGCTTCACATTCCTCCGATAACATTGTGAAGCCTTGTGACCCAATTTTCCACAATGGCGTTAGAAGTTCCGGGTCGGGGTCTTTTCAGATCAGAGCCTTCACGGTCATCGTGGGGAATCTTTCTCTTCATAAAAGAAACAGCTTGCAACTCTTGTTGTAACTGATTTCGTGTCTCAATATTTTTCGTGAAAGCTAGGTGTTGCACACGATTATCAAATCGAGAAATATGTGCTAAGACCGTAGCAATAGCGATTTTCTCAACGGACAAGCTATTCCATCTCGACATAATAGATGTCATCAAGGCTGCTGCATACGAAGCATAGCATTCATTTTCTTTCGGTTTTCTAGCTTGTAAGTCAATCAAAAATGAAGCAGGAGTAGTAGAACAATCGTACCTGGCTACAAACAGCTCCTTAAATTCAGTCCAAGTCATCCCAGGAAACGATACACTAGAAAGCCATGTAGAAGTACTTCTTTTCAAGGCACGGCTCAACGCGATCACCAACGAATCACCTTCTTTGTTTTCGTCCGTAAGGCACATGTCTGCTGTCGTTGCCCATGCTCGCGCATCCATATCCTTTTTCTCGGGGTCAAAATCGGGTAGACGTAAATTTCTCGGCTGTGTGGGTAGCTTCATTGCTTTTATCAGCGCCAAAAAGTTCTGATTCTGCTGCTCCATAAGCCTGGTCCATTTGTCATCATTGGACTGGATGCCACCATCCAAGGAATCGCGTGGAACGTCCTGGGCAAATCCCAGCAACAAAAATGAACAACAAATTAATTCGGTAAACTAAAACTAGATGGCGTTGCTTGTATTCAGATTCTTCGACATATATATATATATGTATTATATTAGTATATATATATGTATTATCTCATGCCGTATTCATTCTATGGGATTTTGTTTGATGATTCAATGTGACATCGTATATAGATAGTTTTAGACTATTCATTTTTTGAATTATACAAAGCCTTTTTTATTGGATCTAGTTTTTATTTATTTTCCTATACCATGACGCCCAATTAAGCGGACAGGAGAACGCTGGTATTTTATGTTTTAAAAGATGATAATTTTATTTTTCCACAACGACTTAATAGTTGTATGTAAGGTATTAAATAAATTACTACACAAATATCGTGTATCTATAATCGAAAACATACAATAATTGACGTAGTACTTCTAACAAGTCTGTGTTGTCTTCGATGTTCGCACACCTACTGATATTCAGCTGTTGTGTATAAAACTATATAAACAGCTTTACATAGCGGATTATATTAACGAGCTGCGACACGACGACACATTTATCAGCCGGTGCGCTAATTAAAAATTCCAACTATTTTCCAACTTTCAGAGGGATTTACTTCGCCGGGCACTCGGCGGGCGCGCACTTGGTCGCTAAATTACTGTCCGGCGCGGACTTCCTGGAGAGGACGCCGGGCTCGCGGCGCCTCCAGGCCGCCTTCCTGATCTCCGGCGTGTACGACCTCCGAGAGATCGTGCACACGTACGTCAACGACGCGGTGCGACTGCCGGAGGAGTGGGCGGTGGCGATGTCGCCGCTGTTCGACGACTACAAGCACCTGTTCGAGAGGAAGATCAGGATGTACATACTGGCGGGCGAGCACGATAGCGGGACCTTCAAGAGGCAGTCGAGGGAGTTCTACGAGCATTTGCTGGACGTGTGCCGGACGCAGCACATGTATTTCGAGATCAAGGACCGCCTGGACCATTTCGATATAGTAGAGAATTTCGCGAATCAGGATAATTTCTTGAAGAATTTGGTCGTGCACGACGTCAGGAAACACCTGTGAACTTTGACATAATTCGCTCTAAGTCGCTTAATTAATAAGTTAAAAGCGGATCTCTCTCGCAAAAAAAAAATGAAATCTTGCGCGACCTTAAGACATGCGCCTAATATGATTATACCGTGATACTAATAAAATCGTCCAGATCCTAAGTGACGGGACGTAAGTAGGGAGCGTTTTATATTTTGACTGATTCAATTAATCTCAAAAGTAAGAGATTAGCACGAAAAGATGTAACTCCATAAGTGGATTGTAAGCCTGGAGTGTTTTTTTTTTCAGCGAAATTCTGAAATTCAGTGATTATCAAGAATATTATAATCAAAACTGCTTTCAGTTCGCGACTTCATCTGCGCGTACGTGGAATAATTTATTTGTATTCGAACTCAAGTCAAATCGCTATATTGATGTCAATCTCATCTCAATCCACTGTTTTGAATATTTAAATTTTTAGTATGTATATTTTGTTAAATATAGTCATCTTTTGTAAATAAATATGTACTGTTGTGGACGTATTTGTACAAAAAAATAGATACGAAAATGGTGAGCATACATTGTTTCATGCATCTCACAGGATCGTTCATCTCTGTACGCGGCTTTGCGTACAAGATGTCTCCAATGATATTGAATATTTTTCATTAATATTGCACAAAACTATAAACCATTAGCGAAAACTGAAAATGAAATTTGATATATTATTTCAGAGAAAAATTTGTACAGAAAGCGACGGCGCGAATTGTTTTGTAAGTTATGTAATGATATAATATATATTATTAGGAATAAAACATTTTTTTAATATCCTCTTAGTAATTTCTGATTTTCTGCTTTAGTAAATTTTACGGTGTTCTTAATGTTAGGGCAAATAAATTCCTATTTATTTTAATCTATGTAATTGGAAATAGCGAGATGAACATACAACAGCAATTGCAATACACGCCGTGATCACTTACAGTTACATCAAAGTGCATATCAATGCATATCAATGTTTCGGAGCCTGGATCCTATTGGATCAATATTATAGATAACGCGGTTAGCGCATTCTCGATGCCTTTCGTTCGGCATGGGGAATTTAACAATTTAAACCTTAGATTTAGGAAAAGAGAGAAGCGATCTCTTCTGGGCTAAAGACAGAGATATTCCCTCTCCCTCATTGGACGTCTGGCAGACTTAAGAGCGCGACATCTCTCCATTACGTTTGAGTTTGGTATTTCGCAATTCAACTTTTGCACATTTAGCAAAACTTACGGCCATAATTCCATGAAATGGGATCTAGTGTCAAGGATCTCTTACATTTCAGAGTAAATTATTAAGTGAATTTTGTACAACATCCGCAGGCCAGCTTTTAGGAATCCTTAAATAATAAGTTTAACTCCTAAACTTCATTTTTATATAAAGTAAAACCAGTATTAATTATTTTATTTCCTACAATTGTATTTTAGTATTCATTTGACAAAGTAAATTTCAAATTACGCATTGTATATAATGACAGCGGAAATAATATTATGAGGAGTAATATGTTAAATAAAAAATGAATATTGAGAGATACATATATCGCTAAACTAAACCAGGGTTCCGTGTTGCCACATAAAATGTTCATGTAATGGATTTCAAAAATAAAATGTTGTCTTTCATTTATTTCAGGATCCTTGTTACGATTTGAAAACACACATATTCGTTATTTTACTTTGGTGATGATCAAACCGATTTCGATACTTTTAAATACAGTACAACGCACGAGTCTCTGCCGCTCTGAATTGCCTGCGAATGATACAATGAGTAAGTACAGCGCTCCCTGTCTCTTCCTTCTTCTCATTCGCGTTCCTACGTCTTTGCGACGCTTTCGTGCCTTACTTCATAGCTGCAGAGTTTCGTGCGTTGTTCTGTATTATCGTGTTTGTGATAGAATAAAAACAACTTTGAAAAAAAAATAAGTTATTCTTATGAGGGACCTCGATTAGTTTTTTTTTTATATATTTTATTTTATGTCAAAGTATCCGTTAAAATACATTGTAAAAATTTATACCATTATTTATTAAGCAATAAGGTCCCGCTAACACCCTTTGCCTATGAAATCCTAAAAGCAGTTTTACAGAGCATTGTTAAGCAATGGCCGAAGCATTGCATAGTGATGGGCTAAGTACATTTGATTGGATCGAGGATAGCCATGTAAAAGAAAATGCTCAACTTTGTTGATATAATAAAGCACTAATATTACATAAAATTTTATAAATTCATTTACCGCTTTCTGAACTTGAACTTATCTATACATATATAATGAAAATAGGTTGTCTTTGTTCGCCAATCACGTAAAAACCACTAAACGTATAGAGATGGGACTGGGACCATTCGATGCGGAATGATTTGTAGATGGTTCTAGGCTACTCGTTTTTCGAATTCCGTAAATCCTTCGCCATTTTAGTTATAATTATAAATTACCCAGCGAAGCGGGCGGGACAACTAGTTAACAATAATACGAAAATATTTAAAACAATCTCGCAAAACTAACAGCATAAGGACAGTTGATAAACTTACAGATGTGAATCAGTGATTGTAGCTCTTGTGTGTTTTAGCGAGACGACTTACTTCAAAGGATGTCAATAGTTATGGTAAGTTCGGACGGCCTACGTCACGTTGTAATCAAGTCCTTGAGTTGCTTGCTACGTCTACTTGAACCGGCGTCTAACAATAAGTCGAACTGCTTATGCCCAGTCTTCAGCCAGACATAAGAAAGTGCAAGCTTCGTCGCCTAGCACTGAAGATTGACAACAATTGTATTAGCAAGTTTCGGTTTCGAAACTAACTTCTGCAACCAAGTTCCGATTTTTTTTTTCATAACGTAAATAAACACAGTGAACTCATCGCGGAAACTTTTACGGAGTCGCGTGAAGTTAGTTGCGGAACCAGCGTTCGCGAGTGTGACCGGGCGCACGGTCGGTCGCTAATCAAAGTTGCAAAAGTTTTCGGACGCATCGCTGAATCGCGACAATGTCGCCATAGTCACTGCGAAGACGAGACCATTCGAACTGATAGAATTATTATGAAGGCAGTCCATTACTGTGTAATGGATTTGTAATGTGAGTTGTACTTTATCAGAGTGCAAATATATATAGGAGAGTGACAAAAATAACAATGCTATTTAGTTGTTTCTTCCCCGCAGAAATCAATGGAGAATTTAGTGACCTCAATAAAACAAATCAAAAAAAAGTTACGTATTACAGAAATTTTAATTTTTTTTTAAAGTGGATATTTAAAGTTAAAAGTTGCCATATGAATGAAATGGAAGAATCGCAACACATTCTCAGTGTGTAACTCGTGTGATAGATTAAAAAAGTGCTTTCACTATCATTTTTGAGAATTCATTCTCGCATCTAGCACTTTTTGCTTTCGCTTTTATTTTTCATGTTTAGCGTATTTATCATCATAGCGGCAACAACTTGAAGTCCATGTGAAATATTGTCGCAAACACGACCACCCGGTAAGCAATGTAAACTAAATTCGTTCTTGATTGCCGATCTTAGTAACATAAACCTCAAAAAAATCTAAATTTACAAAAATTCAGCTCAATTTAGTGTAAAGTGTCTCTGTTCCAGGAGATAGTTCTGGAATTTTTCCAAAATGTTACTTTCACCAAATTCAAGAATCAAAAACCTAGAAGATGGTGGATTCAATATCGGATGTGATAAGTGGTCGGCCATTAAATAACTGGTGCCTCAGCATAGTCGATAAGAGAACTGACGTCACCTTTTTGAAATGAATGAATAGAAGTTTGAAGGACTACCGTAGCACGTATAACTATCTGGCCATATAAACACTTTTATGTGTTTATTCACTTTAATACAATTAATTTCGACTTATGTCCGTCCGTTTCCCGCCAATACTCGAGAGGGCCTAACATTCACAGTAGTGTTGCCAGAGCACTTTCATCAAAAGTTATCCAATAGTGATAAAAAAGTGACAATCAATTAAGAAAAACTATTAAGAAGGGAACATTTTTATATTCTCTTTGGCGCGTAGGCATAGCCAACATACCGTATATTGCATGCTAGTAAATGATAATTGAATATCACTAAAGATGTGTTCGTAATCACGCGGAAAATCTGTCGTGGTCATTAAATTCCTTTGCAGACTGGAAGATGAGTTTGTCTAGAAGTTCCTTATGACGAGCTGGATTGGTATGGAACACACAGACAAATTAAAAATTTAATAAGAAGACAGAGAAGTCAATTATAATATTAGCACTTGTTAAAGTGTTCAATACCTGTCAATTCTGTCTAATAAAAATTCAGTTTGTTGGATGGGAATTTATAGTGTAAGGTCAGTTGTAGATCATCTGCTTCAGCATCTAATTACCTATTTAACTAAGTAATTGATAATTAGACGACTTATTAAGATGGATGATTTAAATATCATTTTTAAACAATGAAATATAATATTTAGACGAAGCAAACATAAATAGTTTTTACCGCCATGTAATGCTATAACTCGGTAACTGTAGGAGGTAACTGCCTTAAATCAAATAAGAGTAAGAGACTGAAGCTTTGTCGTATTGGAACTATCATACCTTACGATAGAATGCTTGTTAAGTTGCCCTTTAGCCAAGTGTTATGGTTTTAAATATTTTCATTTATAATTTAAATATTTTTTAGTTTTAATAGTTTTATTCGCTATGGCATAGAACCGTAAAGTCAGCGTTTTTTTTTTTTTTGTAAAATAAAAGCACACATCTAATATGCATTCCGATCCACGTGATCATTCCGATCACTTTTCACGAGTAATTCCTCAAAATCATAGATTCAATAGGATTTCAAGGTGTAATCCAAAGGTTAACCAATAAATTATTTATTACGTAATTTAGAAATAACCCGACGGAGGTAAACTTTACGCAAAAGTTTGGAAAAAAATCACTTTCCGGTAATACAGATTCACAAAATATAAGTAGTTGTCGAAGCAAGTCGCACTTGTGCAAGAAGCTGAAATACAATCAGAAACGGTTGTCAAGTTAAGGAGCTTACGCATCGCCATCAAATGCCTTTGATTCATTATTCACTTGCATGCTCGTGTATATTTATTGGCGTTTAAGTATACTTCGACTTGATTCACATGAAAAAATTCATGAAAAAGATACAAAATTCTATCAAAATATATACAACATTAATTTACCGGTAAGAAAATGATCGCAATTTATGTATATATAATAAACTATAAACAAGTAATTTTAATTCTAACTATTATTAACTAATAAATGATATAACCTAACTTGATAATGAAACCAAAATACGATTGAACTTTATGTTTAAAAAAAAATAGGGGGGTAATATTCTTAAATATATTTCAGTTCTTCTTAAATATATAGTGTACGTATACGATTTTATTGTGTTGAGATGACGTCTTAATTCTCACATATCTCCTGTTACCATCGGTGTTTTGGCCAATAAAATATGTCTAATACCATTTTACTGAACTGAAAATCTTAAGTAGCAATGTGCCTTAAATTCGTAGTATTCGAGTTTTTTTTTTAAGAAAATAAACTGTTCAAAACTATACTAAAGACCACCTAAAACATAAATTTCTTATTGTCAACTCCACAAGCGAAATGTATAAAAAAGAAAAATATGATTTGATTTTCAACCACCACCAACACATTTGAAAAGTCGAGTGGACCATTTGGACTGGTTTAGAAGGCGGTTAAATCAAAAAGTTGATGTTCTATTAGCTTTCAGTTTGTGCTATTATTATATATTGTCTAGTCGTATGTCAAAATATGGAGTAAGGAGTAAATTTTGCAGGATCGTTTCAGTTTTTTTTGATTTCCTATGATTTTCTGTGGTGTTGTTTATGTTTTATTCTAAATGTGTTATATGGTTTACGCGTGATTGAGTAACAAATATGCAAATATTTTCACAAACCTTCACATTTCTAATATTCACAAGGTAAATAGAGTTCCACCGGTTCACCAGAAACAAGATAGCCTATAATTTTTCGATAACGCCAGGTCTGTCGGTTAAAAAGGGGCATGAGGTAAAAAAAATTAGAACGAGATCTAATGTTTACTCGCGTGCCGAGCGCACGGGCTGCAAGTCACGATAGACACAAGAATAACGATGAGATGTTATTGGGCAAACTCTTAATTTGTTATACCGAAAATTAAGGGGTTTTGTTATGTCTTATACAGTGACTTATACAGTGTGTTATGTTATAACTGAAAAATCACGCTGTAGTCGTATAACACGAACGAGCGTTTCGTGTAATGTCTCGATACATTTTTTTCACCTAACACAAAAATCCTGTTCACTACGAAGCGATCCTTTTTATGATACAATTCCCGAGGGGCCAAAACACGTTAGAGAAAATTGCTCGAAAGTTCATTTAACACGTGATTCGATACGATACAAGTTACAATTGCTATATAAGAACCCCACGACTGAGCCGTCCGTTTTTTTTTATACTCTTTATACACTCATCCGTATTTCTCAGAGAGGTAGGTAGGGACCATAAATCTAACATCCATTTCATGTAAGCTCGTCGGTTTTGGGTGCTTAAGACTGGGCCCTTCTTTAGTACCACCAATTTGGTCTGCATAAGGTTTTTAAAGGACTGAATTAAGCTAACTTAAACGAGGTATACTCAGATTGTGGGTCGGTTTCAAATCTCTTTCTCGTGTCGTGCCGTACAGTCAAAGTGAATAAGAAACGACATCATTCAATATTCGCTTTTATACATCAGCAGCTACCACATTTCTGTCCAATATGTAACACGGTCTATAAATGATATCTATCTATAAATAAATACATCTATGTTATTATTATAAACATTATCCACAATTAAAATCTATGATAAGTAAATAACACGCTCTCTACACAGTGTGTTGCTTAGTACTTCGTGCGACATATGTACATAAAGTTTCATCCTACAAGTGGCATGGCAAAATTTGGTATTTTATGGATCTTCGTGAGCGTGTTTATGTACATAAAAGGTACAAATCTAACAAAATTGATAAATGTTAACAAATAATACGAATATTAAAATTGCGTCATCTCCATATTGAGTTGGCAATGACTCGACTTCGGTAATGTTATTGTGTTGACGTAG
The DNA here is from genome assembly GCA_005406025.1 of Eumeta japonica. Lineage (NCBI taxonomy): Eukaryota > Metazoa > Arthropoda > Insecta > Lepidoptera > Psychidae > Eumeta > Eumeta japonica. The sequence goes on from BGZK01001408.1 coordinate 122,284, forward strand.
AGCGCGTTCCCATACGGGGATTTATTGTAAATTATAGCGATAGTTCGTTTTTGTATTTTTGTGCACAATATCTGTACCAAGTACTGCGACATTTACATTCGACTCGATAATGAAACATCTATAAAGCAAAATGAAAGAAAAATACAAGCGTCCAGGATAAGATGCGCGAATATGTTGCATGGCCACGTAATAACGACTTCAGTTCACACTCGATTTCACTCCTCACATAATCTCCTTACTGTTTAATCTATGAAAACGATTAAATAAGGAGTAGGCTACAAAAAAGCGCTGTATATAACGCCGAATCACAAAACTATGGTAACATTATTAGATGTCAAAACACTTTGCTGCACAATAGCATTAGTAAAAATTAGTTTTTTGGTTATATTTTGATTTGCTTACCGTTTTCCTTGACACTCTTTAACCTTTTCAGCTTTATACTTGTTATGCACTTTTACGAAAATACTGCGATAATTCCTACTCATATCCAATTTTAAACGCACTTAATATCGAACAACAATTCAGAAACTGCATACACGCAAAATCTCAAGTGGCAGTGAAAATGGGACAAATGCAGTTTGGCGTTGACAAGTTAAGGATTCAGCATTGCATAAAAAATTTTTTTCATTGAACCGATACCGTATTGTTCTGGAAACTATAAGATATTGTTGGCAGAGTGTACACGTGAGAATCTTTGTGACAATTTCCGCACTGATTATCAGAGAGAAAGGAAAAAGGGTCGGCTGTTTTAATAATTTCATCGTATATTTTTCCACAATCTCTAATATAGCGCATTTAAATATATGCAAAACTATATGTAATTTCTCTTTGTATTCGAATACAATATAGCGTTTGCGACTCCATTCTTCTACTTTAACTGGAAAAGCACAGATGTTTTTAATATAAGCTCTTCCTTTTATAACTTCTACGATCAAAAACCTTTTAGCATTAAAAATTATAGAAGCTTTTTCTCTCGCATCAGTGGTGTGCCAGTTTTCACTAAAAAGGGTCCTGAATTATTAAGACATAGTAATGAAAATGATATCAAAAATCCATTAATATATATTTTTTAAATGTTAATTACTTATTTGAAATTTTAAAAAATCACACATTATCGACTTATTGGGACTTTTTTTAAAGAATCTCACATTTATCAAAAACAAAAAAGTTTTTAAATTTTCGACATAAAATGCTCTGGAGTATTAAATTATCTATCGTTTGAGTCTATAATCATAAAAATCGGTGGATGTGTAATGATACTTTTGCGGTACCCTTTGAGTGCACTTTTCTCAGAAATATTTAAAGTCAGATTAAACTTGGTTATGATTTCACAAAAACCTATAATATGGACAAGAACAGTTTATGTATAATTTTTATTTCAAAATTAAGCAAAAGTTGTAATATTTGAGAAACTGGCTTCACTCATGATGCGTTTTGTACAAAGGGTAGCGAGCTACGTTAGCTAGTAATTCAGAATAGGTATAGCGTATGGTAATTACCATAGTTTCTGCAAAATGCTATTGTAACGATAATAATACTTTTCACTTCAAAAACGTTTTTAGATAGTTTCAGTAGGGCCTCCATTTTCAGTGAAAATGCGAATTCGCTTTGGTGTCGTAAGCGTCTAGGCGTATGTTCGAGATGTCAAACGATAAGTGTGGTCAAGGATTACATGACGGTGAAAAAAGTTCATAAAAAGTTCAATAATTTTTTGAAAAGATCACAAAAAGTCACTGAAAATAGATGTTTTTAGAGGGTTTCGAAAGGCTACTGTTAAACATATTTGGATATTTCTTTTAAGAGAGAATCAATATTTGGAGAGATTTTTTTTTTAATTTTTTTGAAAATAATGAAAGTTTTCGGAATCATGATTATTTTTTTAATTGACCGTTTTGTTTCTTATAACTTGTATTGAATGTAAACAGGAGTACTGATATAAGTTTATAGTGACTAAAGATATTAATTTTATCTACTAATAGTACTAATATATTTTTTAGGATTATTAACATAAATATATTTTTAAAATAAGGAACATATTATAATTAATTTTCGCTTTTATTCCTTTTACCATTGAGTTGATTTTTCAATGTATAAACGTACCCGGAGCTCATGTAGAGCACGAAATTTATAAATGAATCTCTTTGTTTATACAGAATACGAAATGTAACAATATACTAGTATTGCATTATTAGTTTTAAAAATACAGTAATGATATAGTAGTAGTCCAATAGGATTACTATTGGTAGGATTACTATTAATAAAGTAATAGCTTTAACAAACAATTCTTGAGTATACGGCTGTCTCGGAAACGGCGATCACGACTTCGATGTCCATCTTTACTTTGATAAAATAGCGCTTGGGAAGTTTTTTTTACAAATTTTCGGAAACAGTTGTTGGAAATAGAAATAGTTGGAAACAGATCTTTTTTTCTAAACCTCGCTTTAATTAAGGCCATTGAGCAGAATTTTAAGATAATCACATTGTCGGTATGTTATCGGTCCTCAACAATAAATGATATCACACGACGTAAACTGTAAATGGCAGGAGTATACTTGTGTTCAAATATTTATTGTCGGAAATGGACATGAGTAGCTTTTCCCGCGGGAAGTTGTCCCATTGCCGCGTCAAACTAGAAAGACGCCGAGGGACGTTCGATTTCGCAACTCCTAACAATTAATATAGTCTAAGACTCGGCATTAGAAAAATGTACCCTTATCTGTTAATTCAATCAAATAATGTTTTGTGGGCAGGTAACGATATTATAAATTTATGAGAACAATGTCTCTCACCGTAGTCCAGCTACTAAAATTAATCGTTTAATTATTTTTTTGCTTCTTATGTTAATTTCTTTCAATAATGTCATATAGTTGTTGTTTATATATATAGACACGAAGCAACATTAAATAAATAAAATATTTTATTGTTCAATTTTTTTTTACATACCATACGTAATATTTTTATACATTGTCCCACTTATTTGTGATACTCCCTACGAAGCCTCCTTTTTTTGAGAAAACACTAAGATTTTTTTTCTAAACAATATGTGCCTTAAGACAATCTAAGTTAATTTTTTAGTAAAATCTTGTTTTTTTGGATAGTTCTCCTAACAAATACTATTTTATCTAGAATTTAAGTAATTCTGCTGTACAAATGAATATAAACCCGAAAAGAAAATAAAATTTCAAAATTTTTTTCACATGATGCTCTCTTTCGTATTTTTAATTTTTAACTTCTATAATTGTCTAAGGTTTGAATAATAAATTGCTTCTGTTCTTCATTTTTTTTGAACTAATCATTGTACTCTCGCATTAATTTCACACCTCGCTCTGAAACATCGTTCAGAACTGACAATTTAGTTATGGTTTCCAAACAGTCCTGATAATTAGTACGTTCTTACTAGTTTTTATATTTTTTTCCATCCAGCTCATATTTAGATCAAATTAAAAAAAGAATGAATGAGTTCACATTAACAAACTGTTTTAATCCTTTTTCGAATGATTTTGAAATATCTAAGCGAGATACTTCTGCTTTCCTAGAAATTCCTATTTGACTGTTGTCTGATGAATCAAGTTTCTCTGTATCGCATGATGATTTGAACAATTTTTCACCATTTTCTTTTTTGTTTATGTATCCATATTATCAACAAAAAAAAAAATAAGATATTTCCAAAAAAACTGGTTGCCTGTAAATTCAATTTACGGACAATAATTTTACGTGATAACGTCATAAAAAACACTGATGAAAAATTGCATATTTTTATGAATTGAATTGAAGTATTATCATTGAATTATCATTATTTTGTATGTCTTATGATGGTGGAAGAGAGATAGATGCGTCACAAATCGAACGCTTAAGCCGATCGTGCCTACTTATCGCTTGTTTCGCGCTCTCGCTTGCACGCTCAGCTCATTCGGAACATGAAAATGAGTTATGCTTTTTTGTGCGTGCATCCGGCGTTCATCGATTTATAAGACGTTATCACGTCAAAAAAACACGATTTTACCAAAAACTCAACTTAGATCGTCTTGAAGCATGTGTTATTTTAAATAAAAGAATCCCAGTGTTTTTTTATCAATAAGAAGCTTTTTAAGGGGCGCCATAAGAAATTTAGTTTTTAACGACCAGTGCATCGTATAGAAAACAGTTTCTTGACAAAATGACAATTAGCTGAATAATTAGTAGGCCCCTAAGTATTATTAGCCCAGGGCCCCAAAAACTGACCATCCGCCCCTGTGTTTTATACCTTGTCACAATAAGCTGACTACAGATAGCTGTAGCAATATGACCGCTACAGCTACCTGTAGCCAGATGTAAACAGGTAGATAAACCAAACTTAGTTCCCTCGTCTGTAAATTAATAAATATTAACAGGTATGTAAAGTACACAAAATTGTAAATATATTTATAACTGGCATTTACCGTGAATTATTTGCAATCTACATAAAAAAAAAGTAATTAATGTTAATAGCAGCAGAACTACGGTGGCAGACATTGTTCTCATAAATTTATAATGTTATTATCTGCCTATAAAACATTATTTGATTCAATTAATAAATAAGGGTGCATTTTTCTAATGCCGGCTCTCGGACTAATACTAATGTAATTATAGTACGAATACATACACTCCGTTTGCGGAGCTGGATAAGCTGCGACGTAAGCGTGATTCGCTTTCTAAAATTATCCATCCTCCGTTGGTTTTTTGCGCCGGCGCTCCCCTCGGAGGGCCCTCGCCCGCGGCCCTTGTCTGTCGCCGCGCGTCAAACCGTGAAAAAACGTGATCTCCTTCTATTATATTAATTAAATTTAAGCCACTTTCGCACGAGCGCCGCGCCGGCGCCGGCTGCGGGAGCTTTATTCGGACGCTTCTGGCGTCCCGGCACAACTACCCGCCCAGTGGCGCTCCCTATAAATAACGTAAAGGGTACGTCTGTCACCGTACTCTTTATCTCGTAGAAGGCATTTTTTCTTGTTGTACACGAACAAGAGGCGACGGACGAAAGGAATTTTCCATTATGATCTCGCAACTTCTGGCGGCCGGCGCTCATGAAGAGGTAAATTTGAAACTGTAGTTTTTTAACGTCGTGCTTTTAAAAAGATTCAAGAACGAAATAAAAAATGAGTAAATGTAATACGCAGGATTCGACTGCATGCGAGAGAGGGTGGAGCTTGTAATTCAGAAAGCGTGATTCTTATTTTACTGTGACCCCTAACGCATCACGTGTCTACTTGTTTAATAAGCTCAAAGTATGTAAACGATATGCCATGATAGCATAGTAAGCGCCACCCGACGACAAGTGTCGAGAACGGATGTGAGGATTGCCAAATCTGAACAATGTAGTTGGATAGGTTGTAATGTAGTTAGCAAGTTTTAGAAAAGGTTTCCCTGAACAAAATTTTGTACCTTAATCGCTCTATAGAAAACGATGATCATAGTGATACCTAGGGTTCAGTATTAAATAAGAGTCGATTCACTGCTTATACTTCACAGTAAAAAAGGAGTTCTTATTTTAAGCGCCTGCGTTTTCTTAAAATATATTGTAACTTTGATAATTTTTTTCACGGCTTAAAAATATATTGCTAAAACTGAAAATACAGTAATTTTTTTATTAAAATGTTTTTTATATTGAAGAGAAATTTATTATTGTCAAGAGATATCAAATTTAGGTAAAGAATTTCAATTAACCTGATTTCAAGAAATTAAAAACCCTTATTAAATTAATATCTTGTACCAAGACCAAAATACTCTTAGTTATGTTTCAAGTAAATATATTCTTAAACTATACAACAAATTGTATTAGATTTTAATATGAAATTTGGTATAAGATAATTTCTTTTTGGATTGAAACAAATTGTTCTTTCTCGTTTTAATTGCCTTTAAAATAACGCATATATTCTTTAATTTCTTCATATTGTTTTCAAGACAGAATACTCTTGCTTTCAATATTACTAATTATCACAAATTTATAAAATTATCTATTGGTTGAAAGATATTTATCTCATAACAAAGTAACAAATTCAAGACTTTTTTTTGATATATGTAAGAATATCCTTTCTCACGTCTATAGGGAGAGAACGATTTTCTTAAAATTAAGAAATTTGCTTTGGTTTAAAGACATTTGCTTTGTTTTAAGAGACCCTTCTCTACTGTGATCTTCTGAAAAATAAATTAATTTTCCATACTGGTTTCTTAGACATTTTTTTTAATCATAGAAAAAAAATAACCACTTGCTTTTGAATTTAACAAATGACTCTATTTGATATAATTGATAGGTAAATCGATCAAAGTAATTAAAACATCGAAAACTTTTAAAATAGATTCTTTTCCATTATTTTCTTTTTAAGATCTTATAGATCTAGTGAATAAATGGTAACAAACTGTGTTACTTTCAATTGAAACGAATTACGAGACAATTAAAATGACACTACGAAATCATAAGATGTCATCGGGTTGGCAATTCAGGGAACTTTAAATTATTTAGTAACCACTCAATCTTCATTTTAAAATGTGTACTGAAAATTATAACAATCTGCACGACATCTTGTTTCAATTGCCTTTAAGTCAGTTATACCAGAAATCCTTTTATAACCTTCTCGACAGTAATAATTTTTATGAAGGGTTATAAAATTCACGATGGAGTCATTTAAAGTTGATATTAAAGTATGACATTTGAACTCGTCGATCTTTATTCAGTTTTGCTTCTTTTAATTTATCAGTTTCTTGAGCACAAAGGAAACCATTTTTCCAATCAAAGCTTGGTTTTGGGAGGCGAAAATGAAGTTTGTAAATGAGATAACAATCCATCGTAACTTTCGTTTTTAGCAGTTTTCAAAGTGATTCTCTTCTTGTACTTATTTTTATAATTTCGCCCAAACCTTAAGTTGTTTTCGAAGGTGAACCCAATCGTTCGCATACTTCTGCAGCTATGCTCATAAATCATGTACGTTAGTCCTTGTTTTATCCACTGTTCGAAAATTGTAATAGAAGGAAATTATTTATTCCAATACTTAGTTCATTGCTTTTCCGTTGTTTTAAGAATTATTGTTCTTTTTTTACTGATTTTCTAAAATCTATTTAAATCTATATGTCTCTTATTTAATTGTTCGTCCAATAATTAACTGCAGTTTTTTATCGGATTACTTACCCAGCTAAGCCAATATATATATATATATATATATATATATATATATATATATATATATATATATATATATATATAATTTCTCTGTTTATATATATGTAGAAGATCAAAAATGTTTTCAATAAAACTTTGTCGGAAATATAGGAAAAATTCGTAAAATGACACAACTTTACGGTGAAATACAGGAAATTTAGCTTTGGTTTCATATTGTATGCTGCTGCTGTAAAAGCTTTTCTTCTATGTCTATTTAGGCGAAATTGTACTTAGAAAGTACCATTTAAATATTATAAATAAATAAAAAATTGCGAGCATAAAAAATTTTTTGGCAAATTTTCAATTTATAGCATAAAAAACTAAATCCCACTTCGAAGATATAAATTAATTAATTGTATCTATATTCCTAAATTAAAACCCACCGGAGCTCCACTATTTCAAAAATCAGGCGAAAAAGTCTGAAGCATAAACTACTTTTAAAATGAATGCTAACTTCGTTTTGTCCACCCACTTGCTACTTTTCCATCAAGAAATGATAAACAGTACTGAAAAAGATAGCCTCACTTGAATTTTTAACTCAAGCGAGATTAAACCACTTGCTACTTGTCTAAGAAATAATGCTAAAACGTTAGTCTCAAAAGACACCACTACATTCGTGACAAGTTCCTTAACAGCATTCAGTTGTACCAGCATGGAGGCTTAAATTTGAAACACTATAATTCGAACTAGGTAAAAATATTGAAAAGACCCGTCTCTGCAATTCATAGACAAGAACCTAATACACATTATATTATATAGACTGATTTCTATACATAGATATTTCCAAAACGATACTTCGTTAAACAAGCAGCTCCGCTACTACGAGTTCACGCATGTCAAGATGTATATGTATCGCTGTCAGACCTGTTAAACAACTCTAATTAACTCCCAGTCCAATTTCGCACGTAAATACGTAAGAAAAAAAAGAGATTTAACTAATAGAAATGAGTACCATGCAAGCATCTTTCTCCTTTGTCAGTAACCAGGTTTATACTGATATAGTACACTGGTACACTGAAATGTTCTAAGCCGTATAGAAAGCAAAAACAGTTTAATAGAAATAATTTTACGTAAGCCCATCGAACCAAAACAAAACCTTCATTAGTTTCAAGCCAATATTACCAGATTTATATAATTATCTTCAGATCGACACTTAATTCTGGCAATACTAAAATACAACTCAAAGCCGTTGCATTTAATTAATTTTACCAGAAACCCAATGAAGCCACGAAATCGAATGCCTTTTACAAAATCATTCGAATCAGTAATACTCATGTCACTCATAAAAAAAAAAAACGTAACTGAACCGAACTATTTTTGGTGTTTCAAAAATTTGCAAAGCACAAATCGCGGTACTAACTCTCCATACACGCTATTCGCGCCGCGTTTCATCACTAGGAAGGAAAATATCTTTATTTTCCATCAAAACTCACAAAGGCACACCCTGGCGTAGCATTGTCTTATAGTATACAAGGGTGAAGAAAATTTACCAACAAAATATAAACACAAACTTATCGCGAACAAATTGCCCGTTACTACATAATTGCTTTGTTGGTATATAAGCATATAGAATAGGGTATCCGTTATTTACCAAGTTGGCTATTTTCACTTGGGTATCGTCAAAATTGTTTCTTTTTAACCTAAAAACAATTCTAAAGAAAGAAAAAAAATAATACGATGGCGTTTAACCCTGCCTAAATAACGATACTTTTCCGATTTAATTAACATGGGGTTTTTGCACTTTTTAGCAAATAACTTTTATTTCGTTTATTATACTGTTTATCTTACCAACAATGCTTGATTCTGCTTCTATTACGATCCTTTTAGATGAACAAATTTTCATATTGGCGCAAAAAAAATATTACAATAGTTTTGAAAAGGTTAAAGTTCACTTTTATAGGTTTTTCTGGTTATTTTCTTTAATCTACTCGCTAATTAATTCTTATTCTGAATTTTGAGTAAAATCTTTTATTTTAAACTCTCAATAATCATCCAGGCTATAAATGTAAACTTTAAGACACAAATTATTATTTAATTTATGTTAATATATAGGCTCATCATTGAACTTTTATCTTTTTAGTCAGGCATTCCTTAATAGGATTTGGAAATTCGCTTTTATACTCTTTTATCACCTGGAGAAGATACTGTTTTTTATTTATTAATTACGCAGCGCAAAGATTGTTGTACGAAATGAAACGGTTTCACAGTAGTTTCATTTTATGGAGTCGATCACAAAAATAGGACGTGTGTTACAACGGCTACCAATCAGAAGCTAATCATCTATGTTGAGCTTTCCTCGGTCACAGTTTTTCCTTTGACAAATAATAATCTAAATAATTTAAATAATCTTAACGGCTAAATAGCCCTAAAACAAAAATGACCAATTGTTATTTTTTGGCACGTTATGCTAATCTATCTACATATGCTATGTGTTGTAACATTGAAAAGAATACTTAGATCGGGACTCAGATTGGAATTGATGCTAACATCGTATAGAAATCTAAAATAGAATACAGAAGTGAAAGCGGTGGTTGAAACAAGAACGCAATTAAGTTCGAAATCCGAACCGACCCCAGGTACGGAAAATAGATTGAGAGCGAGATTGAAACCGAAACCAATAAACAATTCGATAAACAGTCAAATAAATCATCCTTCTACGCATCCTATCTACGCAGACGAAGCCACATGAAAATAATATATAAGAAACCAATACATGGTGAAATTTTCCATTACTTTTTGAAAACAATTTAACAGACACATCGATAGACTTAATTCAAGAAAAAAATATATACGTTATAAAAACTTTCAAATTAAACCTCGTGATTGAACAATGAACAAGATAAAAGTAACTATACGAGTTTTCATTGATCCTGAAAAAGTAAACAGATGCGGTTCAACAGATACAAAAAATATAGACTATTTATTGTTTTATGTTAAACATCAAATGGTGTGAATTAATAATTAACAAAACTAAAGCTGTTACACAAGTAGAGCGGTTTACATTTCAGTTATTTACACATAGTCTCTTACTCCCTTTTTTTTACGACCTTTATAAAAAGTTGTCAATTTATTATAATAGCTTATAAATGGAATTGACGAGTGGTCGGCCTGTTGCTTTTTGATCAGTGTATTACCAGTTCACTTACCCAACAAGGGCGGTGAATTGACAAATGAGTTCTCAATCGGAATCACACTTCTAGCTGACACATTGAGAACGCATTGAATCGTCATCCCTAGACGTTATCTCCGTACTGGTCCATTAGACCTAAATCACCACTAGATCAGCGTAGAGTTATAGTTTTAAGCTTCTCGATTTGAAATAAGGCTATGGGAGAAAAATATACTTGCACTGGACTATTTTCAAACCTCAAAAATAGACGAATTTTCAATTTCTTTTTAAGATATCTACTTCGGTACGAAATAATTTGAAATGAAAATAGTTGTTTTAATATTAATCGAGACGAATCACAAAGCTCATAACCACCTAGTCTTATTTAGAAATTGTTTGAAAAATGATAGTTTTGAGTATGAGATGTTATGAGGAGACGAGAATACTTTTACTGGCGACTACAATAAGGATAATACACCACCGCCTGCTACACATAAGCGTCAATAAAATGAACCCGACTGAGTAAAACTCGGAGGTTTGTTAACGATATTTGTAATTTATTGGACAAAAAGCGATTCATCGCCACGAATTGTAATACAACAAGACCCAGGTGAACCGAGAACACAGATAAATATACTTTCCCTTATTAGAATTTTTTTTCAGTTGACTTATTTTCTTGAATTTGAATTGCATAGAGAAAGAAAGGTCGATGTTTTCCTCTGATCGTGCACCATCACCGGTCTACCTCACAGACATTACGTTTATCTGGGTGAACGTTTATATAGTATCATGAAATCCATCCTTGCCATCTATTCTCTCCCAGGATATAAGTGTAAAATAAAAATAATTCAGTAGCTCAAACAGAGGGTCTTCTTAACCCTCCTGCCTAATTGGTACTTCCTCATTCCTGTCACACACTATTGCTCTATTTCTTACATAGGTTTCCCACTCTTGTGGGATACCTGTGTAGATATAGTACCCTCACACCTTCGCACACGTACTCCCCATGCACAGACCTACGCAACCACACATCCTACACACCTGGCTACGCTCATATAGTTACTCACTCACGCGTCACACTCATAGTGTCAAACTATAACATTAATTAATATTTGTATATATCATATTTTTATATCAATATCTAAAATAGAACTCACTTGTTCTAGTACTTGCATTATATAGTAAATATTTGTAGGTGTGAATGCTTATCAAAAATACTGCTTCAAATCTTAAATTTCGCCTTGTTACATACCTAACTAACTGATGTTAATATGAAAAAAGTTGATTTTTTAATTCTTATTATGTCGTATGTTTTAATTTATGTAAAATTGTGTAATCAAATTAAAATTGTGTTTAACAACTATAAATACTGTGTGGTGGCAACCTGGTGACATACTCTGTATGTTTGCGATACGATGTGGTTAAAATTAAATAATTGATTTCTTCGTTCTATTATATGTGGCTGGTTCGATTGTTCGTGGTATCGGACTCGTATAAAAGCGGCCGCAGTATTAAGTCTAAGGATAAAGAAAGGTAAGGACTCACCGTCAATCTTGGAACTCCGACCACTGGTTTTACACCAAAACTTTAAGTTATTTGTATATAGCAAGCTGCGCGGTGCGACGCGTGTGCACACGATGCATTTTAATATGCTAAGTGTGGATATGCGTTAAGCAGGGAGCGGGCCGTTATTCGCGCAGGGTGAGGGCACATATATCAGCATCTTCGCTAGTAAGAATTGAGGGAAAAGGATGAGGCTGTTAATAATTGTTAAGGAATTAGTACAATTTCCTTAAAACGAATAATGCGAACACTAATACTATTCAAGTTAGGTACCGATCTCTCACATTTCGAGGATAATGATTTAACTGTAACATGTACCCTAAGCGACTTGATCTGTCTGCGAAGAGAAATAAATAAATTAGTATCACTATTATATTGTTTATTATTATTATAATAACCATTTCACACGTCAAAAAAAAAGAGATAATGGAAGTGTGAAATATTCATAGTGTATAGGACTCGATGGAATGAATATTCAAAATTGTCAAATTTTTACCAAAAAACGTATTGTATCACCACAATTTCTACAAAAATAATTGAGGAGCTGGCAAAGTCAAACAATTAATTTTCACATATCTCTTACTACGTTGCCTTCCTTTCATCGAAAAACGAGATTTCAACACTTATATTTTAGAATAAAGCATAGAATTATGAAAAAAAAATTAGAAAAGCGGTTAACCCCGTAGACCAACCTTGAATCTTCCCGTTAGTTTCGAGCTCGAAACACTCTAAAAAATATACAGGATTTGACGATATTTTTCCACTAAATAAATTTGAGAATGCGAATTTGATTCGGTACAGTTTTAGAGTTATTTTAAAAGATTTTTTTTAATTTTTATTTTTGTTATTTGTTGAACATGCATTTAATTGGGTACAAAATTTTGGAGTATTTTGAAAAAATGAATTTTTACGATTTTTATCGTTCACGATATCTCGCGAACGAATCAACGGATTTTGACCGGCGCAGCGACGATCGACGAGGTTTTTAATGTTAATAGCTTATTAGTTTTGGAACTGATTGGTAAAGCCGTTTAAAATTATTAAAAACACATCAAAAAAATTTTTTCTAGTTTTTTTTATTTCTTGGAATCTCCCTGTCCGAATCGGTTCAAATTTTCAGGAAATCTAAGTTTGATAGAACTCTTTGGAATGTCAACGTTTGGTTTCAATCGGTCAAACTGTTCACAAGTTATAAGAAGTTCACATACATCCACACCTACACATACACACACACACACACACACACACACACACACACATACATACATACATACAGACGTACAGATACCATTGTAAAATCGAAGGGGAGCTTCCTAGAACCTCACAACGTGAAGATCTGATGAAAACTCGATTTTCAAAAATCGGGGTTAAACCAATAACTTCCCGATTTTCGAGAATTTTCAATTTCCTTAGCGGGAAGTTAAAAAACTGTCTCTAGTTGAATACTGACTCATCTGCTTTTGTTTGCCAGCTCTTTGAATATATCGCAAACTATACACTTTTACAATACAATCTAAGTCAAAGAGTAGAAAGGCACTCCTGCGCGCGGCCATCTATCACTGCCGCAACTGCACAAACGACGCTTCCCTGTTCCAAAGACGTCAACCTAGATCGGTCAGAATGTTAATGGGAAAATAAAAACTGGTTAAGTGCGAGTAGAACTCGCACACGAAGGGTTACACATCATCGTACAAAAATGATCACTGCATGTATTTTTAATGGTTTTAAAGAAGTATTCATACTAATTAGATATTTGCATGTATTGCCATTGATAAATTCTATCAAAAAAACGCTGGAACACAGCACTTTTTAGTATGGGATCCCTTTTAATTTTCAAATTTATTTTATTTTTATTGTTTGTTGGGATTCTTTAAAACAGAGTTTCGTTGACTGTTTTTCCATAGGTAACCTAAAAACTGAACAACAATAACTATAGTATTTCAATTCTATTAAGTCATATTTTTGATATTTTAGAAGTTAATTAAATTTAATATTGACATGACAACGCCGGGCTAGACCCGACAAAGCTAGCTCACGAGTGGCTGCCGATAAAGCACCAGACGGGAGAAAAGAAATAGCGGTCTGCATAAAATAAATACGTACAAAAGGGGAAAACAACAGGAGCGGTAGTTATATACATGTCTAGCCTAAAGAAATGATAATGTATAATGGGTGATCGAAAGAAACCCATAAGAATGAAATAAAATGCAGTTGAAAATATACGTAAGGAATATGTATATAAATAGAAAAATTGGTATAAAAAAACAGTATTATTCTATTAATAAACAATACCTTTATGTTTGCGTCTTCTGTTGTGTATATATATATAAAGGAATCCCTATTTCCCTTAGTCACGCTATAACTTGAGAACGACTTTACCGAATCAGATAATTATTTCTTTGTTTTTTCGTTATTGTTAAAGTATCTATGAAAGAAAATAACCCTTTATCTGTGTATCTGTCTTTCTGTTTGTCCGGAGTGTCTTCGGAACTACTGAACAGATCACGATGCGACTTTCACTGAAAGGTAGAATACTTAGAAAAAGCTTACTAGTTTACATTTAGGGTACTCTTTATATTTAGGTTAGGTTACGATATTTTTAGGGTTCCTGCGTGAAAATGAAACCCATAAAAATGGGATTATTTATTGGAATAGGGTAGTTTTTTGATATTTAGAATATTGTAGTTCTTGAGGAATTATGTGAGCTGAGTTGACATGATGACTATACGTGAAATTAAAATAAAAATCGGGTAAAAAAACAATAAGCTATAAGCCATCAAAAACCGTATGCCATCTCTTTCTTGCAAAACGTTATTCTTTATGGCGCTAGTATACAATTATTTTAATATTTTTGCCTGGAATTTAATAGCAGCTCAATCACTCAACTGTCATTCGTTTCTTTACGTTTCATATGTTTTTCCTAATTTACATTGCCCAGCATACAGAATAGATTGATAGACTATTCGTCTATCAACGACAGACAAGTGAGAACTAAGCGATAATTAGAAATAAATACAATACATAAATAAGATAAACAGTACATTATTCATGACGTTACAATATCACACCCATTTTACTCCCAATTCAAAGGAGGTATGTAAATTTTTACTATATCTGACAATCTTTTGCGTCGGCACAACACAAATTTATTCTCGCGTCTGAAGCGGCGCCCTTTGAGGTACTTTTTCTCAGTAGGTCTGCGTACGTGCTACGTTAGCCCCGCACAATGGAGTAACGGCCCAGATAGAATAACGGCGAAAGGGTTTATCCGGACACGGGGCGCGTGGAAGCCGCGCATTAGGGCCCTTTGGAAGCGGCCGTCTGGCGTGTCTATCTTTGCGTGCAACTTTCACCAGGAATTTCGGCTGAAAATATATTCGTTAAAAAAAAAGAAGGTGAAAGTGATTCTATTTTGGATGTGCAATCTCACTTTTAATATTATCATTACATAAACATAACTAAACCTTTAAGTTTGTAACATTTAATACTGTCTTTTTGCGCGCTATTTATCGATTTGTATTGTTAACTCGAATTTCCTTTAAAGAATGTATCACCCATTTCAGAAAATATTTAAAACCAACATAATACATGGAATGTATACCAATACATTTTAATTTTGTCTATATGTATGCAGATATGAATGTATACAGTACTAGAAAATATTTAGCTACATTAAATTCATGAATACTGTTATAAGTATCTTGAAAATTTTATGATCTTATTAATAATGCTACAAAACGAATAAAATAAATCAATCATGTAAATCCATTTTAGATATGAAAGTATACTGAACAATGAATTTTATTAGGTGTATGGTGAACTATAATTAATTGTGTAACGACACATTTATCAAAAGAATTGTAAATAACACATAAATCAATGGAAAATATGTGCCTGAAGCAAATAAAGGTTAATTTTGTTTTTGTAAACGTTTTCGGTTCAACATTATATGTCTATTAATATTTTTGTAGTTATCTATTTTTAGTTTAGCAAATAATTATTTAAAAGTAGAAAAAAAATGTGGGAATTTCAAAGTAGTTGTATTTCAACTATTGACACGCAACTTAATTGGTCAGATTATCTGACCAATAGGTAGCCGTGTGTGAAGTCAAAAAAGTCTATGTCAACAAAACGCTATTGATAGTAATGCCAACTGGGGGGTTTTCTTCCTAAATTTAGAGAGAATCTTTATATGGAATTTTTTAAAGGTATTTTTAGGGATAAAATTTGAAATTTTTTTTAATGTACAAAACTCCTTACTTGTATTTAACCTATATTAAAAAAAACATCAAACTGATGAAATGTTACTACTGTCACTAGATGGTTCTTATGCACGTATTTTCATATCAGTCGTAACAGCTAAAAGCTGAAAATACAGTTGCTATATTTTAATGATCAATGTTGAATAATATTTAAATTAGATTATAAAAACTGTACGTTTATTACGTTTCATAAGTTAAATGCGTTTTTTTAATAAAATAAAACAACGCCCCCAAGGAGAAAAAGTTTCTGGTTATTCTCAAAAGAATACAAATAAGTTGAAACGAGATGATGAGCTTAAAGCTAAGTTCATACATAGCTTTTTTTCATACCCATTTATTCATATAAATAGTTTTATAATTACAAAGTATTTAGTTTCAATATATATTGCCTATCCTTTAAAATAATACAAATAAATATAATGACATAATAAAATACTTATAATTTGTATTCATATTTTTTGATATAATAAAAGGAAAAGCAATACTGAGATTAAGAGTTTTGATTAAACATATTTTTACAGTAAATAATTTCAATTTTCCAAGATTTTTGACAAAGCTTATAGCTCATGTCGTAATCTTTTTTTAAAAATAAAGAAAATTATAAACTATTGCAACATATTATTTATTAACCATTATTGATTTATTACTTTTGCACAGTATATTTTTAGGGGAATTCCTATGTAATATATTTTAAGGGTTTCGGACTCTAGCTTTAGGGTTAAACAGTTTTGAGATTTGGTACTACTCTATATCAGCTTTGTGAAATTTCTCTTTATGGCTGCAGCTCTCGGTACAAGAAAAAACACTTTATCGAGTGCATTACTTATTGAATTTTTGCACATAGACACAATAAAATAGTTATAAATTGGTTTTGTGGCTTGTTCCATGATAATAGTAAAATATTCCTTTATTGAAGGAAAATATTTTGTTTATTAACATTAATTTAGAATTAACATATATGAATTCGAAGGACATTATTATGGCATCCAAGTCGTTGGATATGAAAAAAACTGTCCATCTCCATGGTCTGTCAGTAAAAATAGTAAACTCCATTATTGATTGTATTGTACCGCATTTGGCGCTTGTCTATAATAAATGTATGGATAATGGCATGTTTCTCACCTGATGCAATAAAGAAAAGTTGTTCCCATAATCAAAGGCGGCGGTAGTCATTCGACCCCACTAACTGAAGGCCTATATCTGTGCTGCCAACATTAAGTACAATTTTTGAAAAGTTGATACTAATTCAACTTCTACTACATCTTTATAGTAATAAGCTAATGTCCAAAATAGTTCGATTTCAAAAGGGATCGCTTAACAATCGATGCTGGTGTTGAGCTTGTTGAAAAAAGTTTTGAAGCCTGGAAGGATTCTCAGAATGCGATAGTAGTGTTTTGCGATCTCTCCAAGGCGTTCAGCTATGTAAATCACGAAACACTGATCGGGAACCTACATTATTATGGAATTACCGGTTCTGAGGTCGACCTACAGCCATCATATTTGACTAATAGGGTTCAGAAAGTCGATGTCAATAACATGAGATTGTCTGGATCCGTGGTCCGCATGGGGGTAGTACAGGGGTCGATCGTCGGTCCGTTTCTGCTTTTATTTTATATGAATGATTTATCTAGCCTTGTTAAGCGTATTTATGAGACAGTACTGTTTGCAGATGATACCTATTTATTATTCAAAGTTAAAGGCATTCACTTAATTATGGCGATGTTAACACTGCTATATCAAAAATTAAAAAAAGTCTACTTTAAATAATTTACTTCTTAATAAGAAGAAAACCAAATGTGTGAAATTCTCACTTCCAAATGTGAAAAATGGATCTGATTCTATTTTAATAAGAAACAAGGAATTAGAGCCAGTTCACGCTATTGTGTTTTTAGGTCTTACTTTAGACAATAAACTTCCATGCGGTCCTCATATTGGTGAGTTGGCGAAAAGGCTTAGCTCTGTCGCATTTACAATTAAAAAAATAAAAAAGTTTGTTCGATATCGAAACTTCCAGATTGGTTTCTTTTGGCTGTTTCCATAGCTCGATGTCATATGGTATTCTGCTTTGGGGACATGCTGCGGATGTTCAGAGAATTTTCGTTATGCAAAAGCGGGCTATTCGCGCAATTTACAAGTCGGGACCTCGTCTTTGTCTTAGAAGTAAATTTAAAGATATATGAATTTTAACTGTGGCATTACAGTTTATCAAAATGTTGTATATGTAAAAAAAATTATAATGTTTTAATGAAAATAGTAATAGACATAATTTCAATACTAGAAATAAAAATTAACTATGTTTACATGTCAGTCGACTACATAGGGTCACAAATTCATTTAAGGGGCTCTGTGTGCGCATGTTCAATAAGATATTCCTGTAGACATATAGAATTTACCATTATACAAATTTAAGATATTTATTAAGCAAACACAATGCATAAAAGGGTATTTATACAATTTCCAAATGTTTAGAGGATAAATGGACATAATGAGCTCGACTTTCTACAGGATTTTTCCTGCAATAGTTTTATACGTGATTATATTTTAATATAATTGGTTTGAAAAGGGCTATCCTCAAGTTTCTTGCTCGTCCTTCTTGAGGGATTACTGCCTTACGAACGAGTGCTAATTTAAAAAGGGAAGAAATAATTAAAATTCTTTTAATTTAATTGTAAATTCTTTAAATGTGATGACGTATTTCAAGCGGCTATATTATAATCTATGAAATAAAGATTATTTAATTTCAATTTGTATATAAAATAGACTGCACAATACTTCAACAATTTGTATGTAGGTTAGTTGTTTGTTGTCATAGACTTTCACGCCAATAAGTGCGGCAAATAGCGAGCGATTAAAATTCAAATAAGTGCATATTCCCTATTGAAAATTTGTATTGAAAACAATTGAAGTTATTTTTCAAAAATGATATAACCACTTTGTAAAAAATCCTCAAATCACTCAAACTAAAGAAATCGATATAAAGATGACCCAGTTTTATTAGTCTGTGGAATGAGGGCGATCCTCGAGCACGTAGTCCGTATGTCTATTGTTTCACTAAAATTAATACATAACGCCGACACATCGCAGAGCAGACAATTTCCAATATACGTTTTTCACAAACAATAAAAGCTCATCAGTTTTCTTGTCAGTGAATAACAAGGAATATAACGGGAATTTTTTAAGTAAACCAAACTTTCCGGTGTCGTGCCCGTAAAAGTCTCACTTTCCGAAACAAACAAATAAACATCCCTTGATCATGCGATTGGCCGTTCGGAGTTAACAAACTTTAGGTGTCGTGAACACGAAAGTTGCGCGTGGGGCGGGCGGCGCGGCGAGCTTCGGGCAGTCGGCGGGCGGCAGTCGCGGCGGCCGGACCAGACAGCGCGCGATGCCAGCTCCCAAGCTCGCTACCGCTCTTCACGCGATCATAAGCAATATTAACAATAATAATATTAATTTTAATTAACTATCCTCTGGACGAGAAAAAAATATATATACTATTTAGAAATTCTTCGCTTAACTATCCCGCTTGTATATCGGAAAGGTAAGTTTTGATTTTTTCGTAATAAAGTTTGAATTTGTTTCGCAATAGTTTTAAAAGTATTACGTGTAACGCAAAATATCACAGATGTTTACTCTAATTACTCCAATATTTATGACAAACAAATTTAGAATACGAATTTATCATATTCGAAAGCAATACAACTTTATCAAACAAAAAAAAAAGTAAAAATAAGCAGAGAAAAATGTGTATATAGATGACGCATGTTTACATTCTTAATTTGGTGATTGCCTATCGAAGTGTCATGAATATACTCAATATTTTTTAAGAATGGGATAATAAATTTTCAAATTAAAATACATATGTTTAAGTGAAATGGTATTTAATTCCTTCTCGCTTTTAAAGCTTAGAGAAATATTCAACAACAAGTTTCGGCACATCAACAATACGGGGCGCAAACGACGACAGAGTCGCGCCTTAAATTTCGCCGCCTTAAATGTCGGCTCGCAGTATAAATCTTACATTGTTCAGAACTTAACTCATCGCAAGTTTTCGAATGTTGAAGTCGTGAAACTTCAAAACAAACCATAGATGTGCGGGAACTGCTTTTGTTGTAGGACGACGCGAGTCGCACGGATTGGATTCAGTGTATATTAAATGACCCAATTGTCATTGCGTTCTTCGTGAAGCGTTCAATGAGATTGTTCTGGCTCGCAACCTGAAGTGTTGTGTTTCAATTTTTACGGAGCGTGAACGCGCACCGAGCGTGCTCTCCGGCTACCCCATATAGACGAAAACGGCGTGAGCTTTTAAAAGAAATACAGTTTTTAAGTTCTGTCGTCATCAGATAAATTATCTAGAAATCTTGTTAACTTTTTGAATAGAAGAATTTTGTAATTAACGTTCTCTGTTCACTGCTTTGTAGGATTCAGTACTTGAAGAAAACGAAATTCTACTCTCGCACATTCGTCCATCGGTCCGTCTATCAGGGACGAAACGAGGTGAGTACTTTTTATACACATATAGTAAATAAATCATTATCTCAAAAGCAAATATTTTCATCAAATTTTTTTTGCCTTAATTAACATTTTGAAAGGGTATCATCATTTTTATTATTTTTAAAACATTCTGTTAATCGCAGAATCTTCCAATGCCATATTTTTTTTTGTTGTGACTTCATGTACATACACAAAACGATGCTGTGTATGTGGAATAAATGATGCATTAATTTACTTGTTGCCATTAAAAAACAACAAGTAAATCAATGCATCGGTTTTGAATGATATCAAACGAACGCATTGTGCGTTTGTGTGGGGCCGTATACGAATTTGTATCCCGCATATATATTCCGCTTAACCTTAGGGTTAATACTACATTTCATTAAAGCGCCTGACATGGAATTTCTTGTAAGTATTAAAAAGTTGATAGTGATACTCAGGTAACGGAAAAATTAAGTAACCTGGTAAAAAACCCAACCAAAAAAATCAATCATTATTGTCCTTGATTTGGCAACATTTAGGCGATCGGATGTTCTATTGAGATAAACAAGTAGAAAAGTTCGTGGCCGTCTACCACACCGCGTCCCACTAGATCCATCGCTGTGCAATATTTGTTAGACACACCGATACCATATAAATATAGACCGACCAACAAGGGCGTATTGCGCATTTTACTAACTTTTGCAATTCAAAAAGTAAACATTGTTATTTATGGTATCTATACATATAATAAAATCGTGAGGAAACCAAATCTGTACACTTATATTTTTTTAAAGTAGCTAGTATTAATATATACTAGCTACAGATGTAGGTAAGTAAAGACCCCCAAAACGGCTGATTTTTTAATTTTGTCCGTTTGTCCAATGTTCGTCCGTATAGTTGTCTGTTTGTTTCCAATTGCATCGACTTGTATTCACTTGCATCAGTAATGTACATGAAAAGAAAGAAATGTCACTGTTATGACTTTGAAGGAGACTCTTAAATGAAGAATAGCTTGCATGTCCTTTTAAAACGTTGTTATGTGTCATAACCACAACGCGAACGAAGTTGCTTGCAGCAGATAGTTATTTTAATATATGACACATATTATAAACTTAGTTCCAAATTAAAAAAAAAAATGAAGTCAGATTAGGACGTTTTATTTTGTAACAATTCCAGAATCTAAAAACGATCGTTTTATCTAATGAAAAGTATCCTATATACATTCTCTATGAATCTGGTTTAAATCGTTTATTGACGCAATTTGTTTTTGATACGGTTGTTATTGTTGCATAATATATTGAACAAAGTATAATAATGAATGCCAGGAAACTTGTCTCAATTCCTAAGCACGTTAGAGTTACATTATCTTAACGTGCCTAGGTCACATGCGTAAAACAAAAGTACTACAACAAAATATGTTTGTAATGTGGGTTGTTATTTTGTTGTATGGATGTTTTATCACTTCTTAGAAAAATATACCAAGCGTGACCGAGAGTTTAGTTCATTTTAAAAAATTCCTATCGTCATATTTCTGCCATCTTCAACAAAGTCTCAACATTGACAATTTAAGAAAATCCGTTCAAGCTCATGTCGGACCATGCTTGAGCATGGTCCGTCCGTCCCTTCGAAACCCTATATTGATATAGGGTTTCGAAGACATTACTACAAAGAAATGCTCTACATATGAAAAAAACTATATTGTTATACTTTTTATCATGTTTCCCGCACATAATGCGTATAAGCACTTTAATTACCTATAGCCAGAGAAACAAGTAAGTACTTTGGACTCTTACTCTTAAACTAGTGTAAACTAAAAACCACTACCTGAAGAGCGATCTTCATGGCACTTTCGTCCTTTTGATGAGAAGCGCAGTTTTTCAGCAATAACTCAAAAATAATATATCCGATCATATTCAAAATAGTTTTCGTTTAAAATATTAATTAGGCCTTATATTTTCAATTTTTTTTCATATATTTTGGACGTACCATTTAGAAAATAAAGCGGGGGAGACAATTTCTGCTATTATAGCGACTATTTCAGAAAATATTCAATTAGTCAAAAAAATCGTTTAGGAACCTTGAAGTGTTTTTAATAGAACTGTCGAACTATGTGCCACACTTTGATGTTTGCTGAAAAAAATTCATTCAGCTTCTATTACCTGTCTGTAGTGCCCCCCTTAAAATTAATTATTTTTGTTATTCAACTACTAAACTAAGTAGCGGCTTATACAGGACACCTATACTATGAATTTAATCAAAATAATCTTGTTGTTGTTGAGTAAAATGTGTGGAATATACGGACGGACGGACGGACGTATGGACATGACGAAATTATAAAGGTTCCGTACTTGCCATTTTGGCTCGGAACCCTAAAAGTGGTTATCAGCAAAAAAAGGACGCGCACCGTAGTCGAATGGAAAATGTCTTTTCAGGCGTAAAGGAAATTTGAAATTCATAAAATTTACCACCCTAAAAAATGTTTTTGCTTTACTTCCGTTTTCGTTACGGACGATGAAATTTGAATTGCAATAAAAAAAAACATTACTTTAGCGATTCCCCCGTTAAAAATATTTTACATTTTTAGACCAGCCAAGAGTACGAAATGTTTGGTGTGTAGTTATTTTCTACACTTAAACAGCGAGTGCTAAAATTACTTGTTTATTTTTCCAATAGAAAAACAATTGTGAATAACGCTAAAACTTTTCTTCAATAAAACTGACTCGGCAGAATTCGTATAAAGTATAAGTTGACAGCTAAGAATAAGTTTCTATATTCGAAAATCATTATTTTACGTTAATGGAGTAGTCGTTTTTCTTAAGTTTTTTTAATATCATAAAAAATATTGGGAGACGTCCTCCATTAAAACATATGTTTTTTTGAAGCTAAATTAAACTACTTATACATATATAGAATTCTAGACTATTATAAATAGAAAGATTAACAAATAGATCATTTTGAAATAACTTTTGGATGTTATAACGAAATTTATCATTTAAGTAAATTAGGTCGTACCGAAGTCGAAAAAAAAAATTGTGTGTTTGTGTTGCGTTATTGCGTTGTATATTTAAGTATTGCAATAATTACGCCAATAAATGGCCCAATAAGTGGATATTATTACTTCCTACAGTAAGTATAATAGCTGTTGGATTAAGTAAATTGTTATTTAACAACCGTGGATTAACGTTTACAAGATCAAACCACAGTTAGTATATTAAACATGCACCAAATGTTCGAAACTGGAATCTCTATGTTAGTACAGATCCACTAAATTAATTGTGTCAACTTTTCATTCCGTCAGTGTTGAGAGGTAACCTCCCGAAATTTATTTACTTCAGGAAAGGCAGCTGCTAAAGAACAGCAAGAACATAAGACGACTTAGAGCTATCTCATGCTTAACAAACAGACACATCGAAATACATACATAGAGGCAACAATTAAAAAATTAGAATGGTTGATTTTAGTTCGTTTGGCCTCGCTGGTGCACCACCACTACTAGCGGAAGGCTCCGTTTCCAACGTCGACCTTGCATTTTAGATATTGCTAGAATTGCGCGGATCCAGAATACTTATAATATCATCCTCCATTGTGAAAAAAACATTATTAAATATTAAAAGTCAGTGAATTTGTAAATAAATAATAACGTAGGAAGTAATTTTCCACGGCGTTTAATGATGATGACAGACGGGCACCGCCTGTTTCAGGATAGCCGGGTTGCTGTCCTAAAATGATAGCGTTAATTAATGAATTGCAATATAGCAGTCAACAAATTTTCAGGAATAAATTACGAATTCCTCTATAATAAAGTATGATATGATCTTTTCGAATTTATTCATGAATGCCTCTTTGAGTAAACTAGCATTAGGTCATATTTTGAATTACGTTTTTTAGAAATCGCAAAACCTTGTTATAAATGGCATCTACTAAATAAGAAGACTTAGTAAAATGACAGCAGTGTGTGTGCGAGTATGCGTGTGTGAGTGCCTGCGTGTTATATAAATGTATGTTAGGGTGATTCATTTTGAACGATGATTTTTTCGCTTCTGCAGCAAAATATCATTCTAAATGCTGAAAAAAATCCTTTTAAAGGCGGAGCTTTTAATTTTAAGTACTTTTATTTCAATTTAAAAGATTTCCCATTTGAAATGCACAAAAAATTAGATTTTTAATTTTTATACTTATATAGCTCAGCGGCGTTTCATGGTATAACCTAGCCCAAAGTCGGGATTTTCTCAGAAGTAAATACTGTACAAAAGTGTCCACTGCGGCGTAATCATAACTCACACTGGCGAGGTAGTACGAGTTACTAGATTTATTTTTTTTTTATTAAAGTCTTATTTTTCTGTCGTTAACTCATAAATAAAGAGACACAGAAAAAAATGTAAATGACAAACTTGTAGGAAAATTCAATTTCCTACAAAAAAGTTTACACGTTCACAAGTTTGACACGACAAAATTAATATTTTAAAAGATATTCAGCATTTTAAAGAATGATTTGCCAAATATTGATAAAATAGTCAGTTTTATAAATCATAGTAAAAACTATTAAATCGCAAGCAATTAGAATCTTTTTTATTCAAAAATTATTTTACCACGTACGGTACCGGTACACAGTGGCGTTCTTTGACAACTTAGAAAACATGCTAGTAGTGTCGTCAACATTTTGGACTGTAAAGTGGATATCAATGACAATCAAAAAAAGGAAGAAAGAAAAATGCAAGTAATTGTAAACAGTTTAATCTATTTATTAAGATAATATTTATTGGTTTAATATTGCGACGAATTTTAAATAGGTATAATAGTTAAAAAAAAAATAGTTATAATGTTTAGAAGACGTATACTCAAAAAAATATCATATTTTGTCAATTTGTATATTCAGGTTGTGAAAAGAAATTAAAAACAAATTATTTTCCTAAACTATCACAATTACTTATTGTGATAGTTTATTACTTACTTACATATTTTCACATAACCAATATGTGAAGCAAACATAATACAAAAAGTTGTCATAAATGTGAAATAAATACTTATTTTTAAAAAGGTCAATGATGTACCCATAAAATGAATTAAAAAAAAGCCCCGAAAGAACATTTAAATAAAATATTCAATAACATTAATGAAAAATGCCGCTGCCTTTAAAAATTAATTCCTTTCAAGCGATCCCCGAGGGGCTTCGTAACAATTTTCATTGTACTAAAATTATAAGAGATCCAATTTCTTTTGTTGTCTTTCTATGAACAAATAGCGTTGGTACTGCTCAATCGCGAACAAAATTTCTATACAACGCCGGCGATGTTGATAAATAATATTACTAAGTTGTTAAATTGTTACACAACTTCTAACGAACCTTCACACGCATTCCTAAAAACCCGAAACAACTCCCGAAGTCCAAATCAAACTGACGATTTTAAGTTAGACTAACGGTGGCGCCACATTTGAGTGCCAGGGCGACTTAATGAAATGGTCGCCTTAAGTTCAAAGGAGCCCTCGCGCGCCGGAGGGCGGCGGTCTCTGCGAGGGCCGCGCCGGGCCCTCCGACACTCCGAGTAATTTGACTTTATATTTTGAAGATCACAATCGAATTGGCAGTTTGGCCCTGGATGCCTTCACAATAAATTTCTAGAATTTCAAGGGAACCGTGAGAAGTTAAAATTTTTACTGAATAACTTGAAATCGGAGACTCCAGTTATGTTTCTTCATAAACAATTTAATATATGTATTTCCGCCGGTAGCTTTGCTCTAGTGGTTATAGAATGTATTTCTTCACCTTTAAGTTGATCGCCATCAAGCCCAATACCTTTCCCTAATTCCAAATAAAATGTCAACCGATCGATAAGAAAAACACGCGTGTATTCGAATACTGTGTTGTGTTCGAATGTTGAGTGTTAATCGAATCAAATTTTAGCCTAATCGAAGCTTTTCGAGTTTTGCGATAACACACATACGGAACTTGAATTTTAATATATGATTAGTATTAAATACTAATGGCTCATTTTAATGATGCTAAATGATTATTTAAACTAAGCAATGAAAATTTAAAAACCAATGACGAATTGGACCATTATGTTAATATAATAAAAAATTTAAAACCGTAAAACTCAATTTGAATAAGGATATTCTATGATGAAATGGTATTCTAAAATAAATTATTACACCAAAATTTAAATTTTGCAGAGATGCAACTGCACGAAAATGCCAATTGGTATTTAATAAGATATATTATGCTTTATAAATTTTTTAATGTGATGATTATGAACTGACGGGATGACAGAAACAAAACTCGTCTGAGTCTAATAAACGAAATAATTATTTAACATATATGTAGATCGCAAATGTGCTTTAAAGATTTTTAGTAGTGACCGTTGCTTGTTAGATAAATATAGCTAAAAGCAATGGAATATTTAATAATTATGATACTTAATTTCAAATAAAATAATAAAGAAAATTATATAATACGAATTCGTTTGATACAATATATCGTAAAACATGCCCTTTACATATTATATAAACAACCTTTGTCTATTCTGTTTAAACCGCTTGGTATTATTTTTAAACTGACCTCATCTAATAAATATATTCGCGCATGCAATTAGCTCGAATCGATTGGGCCTTCATTTGGCAAAATGCATTCTATTTTCAGAAAATTGCATCGAATGTTTTCATAATGCATACAATCAAATACTTTTTTTGGACTTCGCTGAACAAATTGCATTGTGGTAAAAACCATTACAAATTTATTTTGGTAAACACAAAATATGTTTTTTGTATAACACGTAAACGATGAAAGAAATCTTATTTTTAGGTAAAAATTTAAATTGAATCACATTTTCTATACATAAATACGTGTTTAAAAGTTAGCGCGGTGCCTTATAAATGCTATACATTTTTTTTTATGAAAAATGCTTCACGAATCTAAACATAATTTAGAAACAAGTGTTGTGGGCCATTCGTATTCTTTCAACATACTTCAAAACACATATATACCACATGTTATTGCTTTGTTACGTCCAAACCAATTTATAAATACATTTTTCCCGTCAGACGCCTTTTTATCCGCCTTCTTAAATAGGACCAGGGCATTTTTAGGTGATGCAAACTGCCTCCTTTTATGTTAATTCTATATTCTACGGAACAAAAAATTATACTGCTAAATCAGAAATTTATGTTTGTCCAGTGTGCTGTTCAAAAACTCTCTTGCTTTGAACACTGAGGCCGGTGGTCGCTCGTGTGTGCTCATAATAGTAAAAACCTTTGGCGAACGTTTGGTAACAGACCATTCAGCGTTGATGCTTTTTTGATCTCATGACATGCCAACACCAAATAAGCCATTAAAAGCACCGGTGAAGTGCAAATAGAATTAGCACTCAGAAGGTTCAGTACAGACTACATTACGTGTATAGATATTCCAACCATCAAAACTATTAACGATTTTTTTCCTGTTTTTGATACTGATAGCGGAAATAATGATATTGGTCCCTGGCGTTATAGAATTTTCACTGCTTTTCTTATTCAATTTTATTTAATTATGCGAATTTTTGGAAATCTTAAATTATCATCGCGGGAAGTTACAAAATGTATTTTCATATTTCAGTCAATGCTCGAACTGCAAATGTCAATTTGTGATAATTTTTTGTACGAGTAATAACAAATGATTTTTAGATTTTTTTTTTTACCATTACTAGTATTATAAAGACCTCGCATCTCGCGAATTCACTATTTTTAAGTGAAAGGAAAATAAGCGTATAGTAAACGTGCCGAGTTGAGCCTGTTATAAATATTGGTACCCTGACCCGCCTCTATTCTGGCAATACCTACCCTGAGCCTGCTTTATATTGTGAGGTACGCATGCGGCGTGAAGCTGTCTATCCTCCTTACGCGAAGATGCTCGTATAGAATTTCAAGCATATTTCTTGCTTCGATCTGCAATAAGTGCTCAATCTCTTCGTATGCTTTTCTTTTGTTTCTTTGAGTTAAATCTTTCACTACCAGCACGTGTTCTTCCATAACAGCCTTCAACGGGCGGCCACCTATTTCCTCGTCCGCCCCAGTTACACGATCGCGTTTAAATTTGTCGAACCGGCCCTAAACAGTCGCTTTAGAAGATCCTTTGTCTTAGAACAGCATTCGAAGTGTTTTAAATGATTCTTATGGTTGTAATCTATATTTCAAATACTACAAAATTATTGTTCGAAAATATTTTCCTTGTAGATCCATTTTTCAGTAAGATAGAATATTTTAAAGTTCTTAATAAGTTTCAAAGAGGGAAAATTCTAATCTAGACTTCTATATCTTTTCTATCAGAATACTATACTTGATAAGTCATTAAAACAAGACAGTATCTATTTGTCATAAACCATTTTTCGTAAAACATTCTGTGTCACCTAACTGACATTCTTAGCCTATTTGAGAGAGTTTATTATTTTTTATACCCCAATATGGCGTCCAGCAGTCGATGTTTTTATTTATTCTCATATTATAAATAACATGATCTATGGAGAACCTTATGCATGGTGTGAATAGCGGATTGATATAGGCACTGCAGTCTCTATACAAGGGCTCCTTGCGTCAGAATAAATGGGGTAAATACTGGCTGGTTCGACATTCGCAGGGGTGTCAGCCAGGGATGTGTAGCTTCATAGTGACTATTCAACCTATTCATGGATATCTGTCTGTATGATTTGAAAGAGTATGGACTAAGGATGGATGAGCTCTGTCTGTCAAATGCCTCCTGTACGCCGACTACCAAATAATCCTTTCGCCCTCGGCATGCGGGCTGCAGGGGATGGTAAATGAAATGTTTTATTGTGTTAAGAAAAAAGTTATAAAAGTAAATGTTGGTAAGACTAAAGTGATGGTATTTGAAAGGGGCGAAAGCACGACTGTATACGATATACTTTATAGAAGGTGAGAAAATCGAACAAGTGAAAGAGTTTGTATACCTGTGTTTACTCTGTTTACAAATGATGGTGAACATGACAGAGATAAAGAAAGGAGAGTGAATGCCGGACATAAAGTGAATGGAGCCGTGTTCGCTATTATGAATAATAAAATCATTTCACGACAAGCGCGCTTGGTTATTCATAATAGGGTCGTAATCCCTACGCTTATGTATGGTAGTGAAAGCTGAGTATGGCAGAAGGAAAATTAAAGTAGGATCAATGCAGCGGAGATGCAAACACTGCGTAGTGTGCGGAGTATCTCGGAAAGATAGGTGTAGAAACAGTGATAGTAAAGAACGGTGCGATTTGAAGGTAGTTGTAGTGACTAGAGTAGAAAGAGGTATGTCGCTGTGGTTTGGCCATCGGGAAAGAATGAATGAAAGTAGACTGGCAAAACAAATCTATAGAGCGAATATGTGTGATGGAAAGGTCGGCAAGGGTCGCCCTAGAAAATCCCATGCAGACCCTATTGATGGCATATTAAAAAAGGGCTACATTTTAAGCACCCGAAACCGACGAGCTTGCATGAAAAGATTAATAGATGTCATTGAGGCAAAAAATATATGGAAGTCTATAATCTCTGCCTACCATTTTGGGAAATAGGCGTGAGTTTATATTATATTAAATAACACTTACTAGGTAAGACCGAATCTGTTATGTATTTGGTATATGATTACATACGATGCGTGCCCTACAATTAAACAAACATTGATATAAATATGTAAAATAGGCTATTAAAAACATTATCATCGCTAGCGCCGCGAAGACTGACGAAAAGAGAGTTTATGGTATCGCTTTGATTTGTATTGTTGTCTGCTTCATTCTGGCCTATCCAACGATTTGTCACGATCTTTCTTCCCACTTAATATATAAATATGACAGACGCAAAATGTTGAAATTTAGAAATCTGTAATTTTTATTGATTGCCGAAGGATTAAAAATCAATTTTGAAATATCCATAGACGTACGCCCTTATTATAATCCATTGCTGGGGCTTCTCTCATAATCTCTCAGATCATCACAATCACCAGGCTACCGCTGACCCAATGCATTTTATATATTATTCAAGATTCCAGAATATTTTTTTGAGACCTACTTTTTTCGAAATATTTTCATTCTATATTAAAAGCAAACTGAGGGTGACATTTGAATCTGCGCATGCGATCTGAACCCGCGCCTCTTGCGTCCCAGGTGAACGCCCTAAATACACTAGTCTATATATATCTTTAGAAATACTGATATTTATAACATAAAACCAAAAAAGCTATGTAATGATTTTTTTAAATATCATGAGCAACCTTTAATGAAAATCGATATTTTTCTAAATTTATTAAAAATCGAGGTCTTCCTAATAACGGTGACAAGTCGTTATTGTCTGACGTCTGTTTAGATATGCATTTATTAATATGAAATAATAAAAACCCTGTCATATCCCAGCTTCAACACCCGTTGTAATTTATTGTGATAAAGTTAAACCGACTAGTATTAAAGTTGTTACTCCTATTCTAGAGTGATATCAGATCTATCTAAGCAGACTATGGAAGAAATCGATATAGACTTACTAATAAATTTGTTTTTTCAAATCTAGAAATGATGACCATCTATTAATAATAATTTGCATTGTATTTTAGCATAAAATCAAATTACGCCTTACTTAGAAAATTTATTATGAATTAATTGTGCTTTTTT
Source organism: Eumeta japonica (assembly GCA_005406025.1). Classification (NCBI taxonomy): domain Eukaryota; kingdom Metazoa; phylum Arthropoda; class Insecta; order Lepidoptera; family Psychidae; genus Eumeta; species Eumeta japonica. The sequence continues at coordinate 153,493 of BGZK01001408.1, forward strand.
CGATAAATTTCAATAACCCTCAATTCAATTTTGCAGTCTTCATTCCCAGGTGAGCAATTTATAATGGTTTTTAGTCTTCTTCTAACTGACATTTATAAAAAGGTTTAATTTTAATTATTAATAATACATGATAAGATTAAATTTTTGTATAAAGATTGTTCAAACCAATCTTAGAAATACGTGTGATTCTTTTACGCTCTAACAAGAGATTGGACAGATCGTAACAGTCATAGAGTTTTAAAATCCTACTGCTGTGATTCGTCACATCTATTAAATATACATTTAAACGTCCACATATTACAACGTAATTGCTTTTATTATCGACCTTACAAAGGCTCAAAGGGTCTCTATGCATACTTCACAATAAGCCGCTCGACATGCTTCACACAGACTACCTTTTCAATAGCTTAGACAAACAATCCACTACAGATTTCAGTTTCTTAAATGATTTTGGATAATATTAATCGCATTAATGGCCAACCCTTCGGCCTCCCACTTTATCCACTCAATGGATGTTAATAAACTGAATAATATAAAATATTTATCTAAAAATGGTTTTTTTTAAATCCGCAATTATTGGTCCAAATCATTATGTTTAAATAATTGTACAATATTGTATTGTCGCGTTCAGTACATCGATGTTTGTTTAGTATTGTTTTGTAGCGAATGGTTTCGCTACAGAAAGACAATCAGACATGGTTTCCTTGTTACTGAGTTAAATAATTCCTATTATTTTATTTAACTTCTCGTTAAGTATATTTATAGCCGTTTATTTAATATAATACATATAAACTTTTGTACATGTTTACTCAGTAATTGACTTTGCCTATTAGAAATTAGGTTTAATTTTCTGTTAAATTCTTCTTCTACTTTTAAATTAAATATCTAAATTTTCATTATACCAATCCCTTATTTAAAGTATTTCATCTTATTTCATTGAGTACCTGTCTTTATGATGATGACCACGAGCGGGTACATACAAAGAGAAAATAATCAATCAATTGAAAATTAATCAATCAATGGCAAACAAGTTTCGTGTAAACTTCACTAGTGTGGGGTCAGTGTGGAAGGCCCTTAATAGTTTAATATCCGGGCAACTCAAAGGGTGTGATTTATGTAACTGGGTGATAACTTCGATCTTAAACGGTGATATAATTCTAACATGAAATAAAAGTTAACATCAATTGTTAATGTTAACGGTACACTTTGCGGCTTAGTAATATTTCTTAGGATTAGAAAAATGTAGTGCAGTCGTAATGTAATTTCTAAAATTAGAAAAATAGTACGCTCTTTTCGTAGCGTAACTCATTTTCGAATAATGGCCAAAGTCATGATAATAAGTCTTGTGAAGTTTTTTTTACGATTCGTTTAACATGGATACAAAAAATGGATACGAAAAATTATGAAATACATCGTAAAATAAATTTTGAAAATTGAGAGTAGAATAAAAACTTGAAAAAAATATTTTAGGGTACCATGATGTGGTATTATTTATAAACTGTACGTGGAGCAGTAAAAAAAAAAAAGCAAAATTTCGTACAAACACTTAGGTTGCATGAATAGGTAGTAAATATAAGTTTATGGACCTTGTAAAATTATGAAAATGTAAAATAATAACATCCTTAACACCCGCCCTATGTGCGCCCGTTTTTAGACGTTATTAGCCGTTAAACCGTGAACTCTATTAATAGGTTCATAGTATTAAATTAGCCACGTTCTGAGTCTGCATATTGCGAAGGAAAACTAAGGAATCTTACACTGGCGAACACGCTTTGGCCGGTTTTTCGAAATCGAAATAGGAAGACGAATCAACACTTACTTCAAGTGATTCACCGTGACCAAATTTGAATGCTACACAGTATAACTTGAGCGGAATCTTGGACGGCAAGCATACTCCTCGAGAAATAGGCTATCAGATACTTATCTGATAGCCTATTTCTCGAGGAGTATGGTCTCTAACAACCTCTTTCAAAATTGTATGCGTATACAAATCTTTACGAGTTTGTCTGCTTTTCATCATTTCCCGTTTTAACAAGATTTTGACGGAAGTTAAAAATCTGTTATCGTCATAGGGGTAAGAATAAATAAAATTTAACGATGACGAAACTGGAAGAGATAAAAGAACTGAAAAAAGTGAAGGAATTTTTTTGTGAAATCAGCCAATAAAAATAGTAAAAACTAAGCAAATTATGGAGGTCAATAAAACATAAATAGTAAAATGTTTTATCTATTTAATGATAAATCAGGCAGTCTACCTGACTGCCTGATTGGCGCAGTGGTAGTAACCCTACCTGTCGCGCTGGGGTCGTGGGTTCGATTCCCGCACAAGATAAACATTTATTTATTTGATTAAAAATTGTATGTATGTAAGGATATCAACTGTCTGGTACCCATAATACTAGCCTAATTGCTTAGTTTGGGACCAGACGGTGCTGTGTATATATGTCCGAAGATATTATATTATTATATAAATAGAATCAAGGAAAGTGTAAATTATATGCGGTGATGAGAGGAAAACTAATTCTAAACAGGATAAGGATTTATGATATAAAACATGAAGAAAGTACTAGAAAAAAAAAGGAGAAGCTATGATTGAACTTTAATATCCTCAAAAAAACAACTGCAAAGTGCCAATGGCGATTATTATTGGTGATAAGGTCAAAAAAGAACTCGAATTGTAATAGAATTGGGACCTCGAAACTCGTTCACCTGCGATGTGGGGCAACTAGTGCATAGCGAGCGTATCGCCCGCCGCCGTCCAGTCGAAGAAATCGCATTGATCGGCGCGCTGTTGTAGCGCTGAGTATTAAGCCCATGGCATAAAAGGAAACTTATATATTCTAATGTTTTTTATTAGTAGACTAAAATTAAGTACTACAGAAGTGATATCATGGCCAGCACTATTTCGTCGTCACCATCGAATTGCTATTATTCGTTTTGTTTATGCATAGATTTCTTATAAGTATAGAATGTTAGTCTCTAACATCCTAGTTAGTAGTCGTATCCTTTACTATCTAACGTACAGACGTTTGGGGACTTGAGTTCATCTATTGATCTGACCTGTACTACATAAAGGATTAGTTGGTCTGTAGCATCCGTCTTGATCTTTTGTGATATGTTTGTTTGTTGTTTGTCGTTGATGCAAGAAAGGTATGTAAAGAACCGTACCATGCGAAGATCAGTAGTTTCCACCCACCTTTCAGGGAAATAGACATGAAGTTAGATAAATAAATAAAATTGAAATGCTTATGAATACAAATACGACAAAAAAAAAGTTACATAAACACATTTTACTTTTTGAAAATCATCTATAACAAGTAAAACATTATAGCGGATTATCGAAATTCAGATTTTTTTCCTTAGTTTGATTTCACAAGTTTTGCATATAAGACTTACTTCATTGAAGTTTCATTCAAGATTGAATGAAACTTACTTCAAAAGTTCCTTTTACATGAACTTATTGAATCCTGTTTGGTGTTACAGTTATTGGCCGAGGCAACTTAATTCTGCACTTTGAACACTGGACTACATAAATGCGCGCTTTAAATTTTTTATTATAATTGATTCGTTGAAAACCATTTTTTGGTTGCTCGGAAGAACGAAGATAGAGTGGACAACGTTTAAGGACACAGAAGTTGATAATCCGCAGTAAAAATAGAATTAACTGAAAAGATTTTAAGGCGATGATTTTTTAAGATTTGAAAAGTTCATTATCTTCCACAAGACTACACTACTCGTCTTCAAAATGCTTTTGGGAGGGAAGCACCTCATTTGACCACTGTAAGGCGATGGTATGCAGAATTTGATTGTGGCCGTGTTTCTCTCCATGATGGAATTCGTGAAGATCGATCCTCAACTGCGATCACTGAGGAAAATGTGGCTACTGTCAGGCAATTAATTGAAAAAAATTGGTGTATAACTTGTGAAGAGATTGGAGGACATTTAGGGATTGATGAGAGTCAAATTCAAAAAAACCTTACATCAACATTTAAAAGTTACAAACCTTTGTTGCCGTTAGATTCTTCTTGAACTCACCTCCGAACATAAACGAACCCGAGTTCATTGGTGTAAAAAAGTGTTGTCAAAATACAATCATGGACGTTCAAGTGCCATGTATGACATTCTGACAGGTGAAGAAATATCGATATATTGTTACATGCTGGAAAGAAAGCGACTATCTTCTGTATGGGTGTTCGAAGGCGACAGCAAACCAACGAAATTGAGGCAGACGAGAAGCATGGAGAAAAAAAAGATTGCGGTTTTTTTTCCAAAACGGGTCCTGTCTGCACGATCCCACATGAAAAGCTGAAAAGCTAAAGACAATGCAAGACCATTTGTTTGCCCAGAGTCTTAGAAAAAGTTGGGGAAAAACGACCAAAAAGTCGCATCAGAAGTCAAAGATTTGATGAGAGGTTTGATATTTAC